>JAHXMU010025423.1:178114-205709 GCA_019455685.1 Philornis downsi
CTTGGAACAAATTAAATGAATAAGATTGCCAACCGCCAAATTTTTATGTTTTTCTTTGATTTTTTTTTAAAAAACATGGGTCCGTTGAATATGGGCAACCCTGTATGTTTATAATTTGTAAAACCGTTTTTTAACAGGTCATACGTTTTTCTAAAGATAACAACTTGACTCCAAAAGCTCTTTTGCTAATTGACAATTGCCCTGCGCATGCTCCCATTGAAGAATTGCAAAGTGATGACGGAAACGTAGCAGCCTATCTTTTGCCACCAATAAAAGTAACTAAACTGGTTTATAGAAAACAACTTTTATCTCAACTTATCGGTGAAGAAGGTGAATTGAAAGATCTTTTGAAATATCATTCTATTCGGGATGCAATAATACTCTTGGAACAGGCTTGGAATGAGTTGCCACAAGAGCTGTTGAAAAATTCATGGTCAAAACTGCTGAATTGGGATTCTGGCGATTACGACAGCGATGACGATTTGCCACTAGCACAATTACGGCACACCTGCGAGACTTACGATGAATTTGCCCAAACTAATATAAACCTCTTGACGAAAGTTATTCCAAATGTTAGTGTCAGCGTTCAGGAAATCGATAAATGGAATGAAGATGCCTTTGAAGACATTTCTGAAAGTGAGCTCAGTAGCAATAATGAGGCATCAGATGATGGTGACGACGATGTTGTTGATGCCATACCAGGTATATCTCACTTAAAAGCTATCGAAGGCATCAACAATTTGTTAAAATGGTGCAAAAATCATGAGTCTTCTTCGTCAAAACACACTAGCAGTCTGCTAGCCTTGCGAAACAATATCGTCTTAGCTAGCGTACAAAAACCGCAAAAGCAAACAAGTATTACTGATTATTTGCCTTATTTAAATTAATTGTAAGCACCACAATGTACTCAAATAAAATTTTGCAATTATATGTAGCGTTTCTATATATTTTTTGGGGTAAAAAAAAAAGTTCAGAAATTAGAATTTTTCGGAGATTAGAATTACCCTAATTACCAAGTGGTTCTAATTTGCGAGCGTCTACTGTAGTTCTAAGGTCGACAAAGTTTTCAAAAGTACATCCCGGAAACTCAATGGTACATGGTGTGACATGATCATAATGTTTTAATTTATACGCAAAACGAATTATACGGTTAAAGCATATTTTTAATTGCTGTAGTCTACCTCCACCTGTTCCACAATAAACTTTTAACCCATAAATAACGTGTGGCATCAACATTGCTTTTGCGATATGTTTCCGTATTTCTAACGGATGAGACATATTTTTGTGTTATAAAACATGCATAGCAAGAATGCAATTTTAAAAGCCACCTGCCTGAAGTGGCTTTCAAATTTGAGAGTATCATCAATACTAAATCCTAATAATTTTATGGTGCTAACATTATCAATGATTAAACCATTTAGATAAACGAAACAGATCTGTTAGGGATTAAACTAAAGGTTAATGCTTTTGATTTAGACGGGTTTATAAAGGGTGTCCCAACAAGAACGCAAGATTTAAATGACTGATGCAACAATTAAATTGTTTCTCTGGCTGTATGACATGTGGCACCGTCTTGTTGAAACCACATGCAATCCACATTCATTTCTTCAATTCTAGGCACGAAAAAACTGGTTATCATTTCACGACACCGAACACCATTGACTGTTGACATGCCTCATTTTCATAAAAAAAACGTCCAATGATTCCTCCAGCCCAAAATCCACACAGTGACACGTTGAGGATGCATTTGCTTCTTGTAAATCACTCGAGGATTTTCCTCACCCCAAATGGGACAATTCTGCCTATTGACGAAGCCATCAAGATGGAAATGGGCCTCGCCACTGAAGATGATTTTATCGGCAAAATCAGCATTTTCATGTTGTCTCTCCAATACCCAGTTAACGAACTCCCTTCGCTGTCCACGGTCAGCAGGCTTCAGTTCCTGAGTTAATTGAACTTTGTATGCATAGAAGATGCAAATCTTTCGTTAAAATTCACTGCATAGTGGGTTTGGAGTCACCAATTTGCTGAGCTCGGTGTGGAATTGAGGTGGATGGAGTTTGAGCGACATCATCACGTGTATCTGCGACATTTTCGGTCGATCGACCTAATCGAAGGCGCGTTGTTGTCTTTGCATCACTAACAGACCCAGTTTTGGCAAATTTATCCATTAATCTCTATACAGTTGACTTTTTTGGAGCATTATTGTGACCCCAAATTGATCGCAATTTGCGAACTGTAGCCGCAAAACTTTCACCATATTGGTAAAACAATTTCACAATGAAAATGCGTTGTTCACACGTGTATCGCTCCATTTTTACTAACGTCGTACCTTCTACTAGCAAACAATAACAATTGTTCAAATGTCAAACAATGACACTTCGAATGGCGCCAAATTTAAATCTTGCATTCTTGTTGAGACACCCTTTATGCATAAAATTATATTCACACCAGCAACTTATATTTTTTAACTCATTATTTACACGATTTTGGAAGTTAACAAACAAATCCTTATTCTCATAAGCCAGGACTTGCAGACCATCAGCATATAAATGAGCTTTAAGAGAATGTACGAGGTGTGGTCACAAAATAACCGTTGTTTTTAAGTACAGGGTTATTTTAAGTACAGTATTTTTAAGTACAGGGTGGCGCAATAGAACGTGCAAATGCATCATCTTTTTTTGCGGGGTAGAAAAGACGTGGGCGGAGGGGCGCCTACATAGTTGGGTTGGCGGGCTCATGGAGTTTTAGTCGCTATGAATGACTTCGACGGGAAGCGTCGCGCATTTTGCGTGCGCGCATTTTACGAGAACTCTCGTTCATATATTGCTACTAGGCGACTATATTGTGCTGAATATGGATTACGGCGAATTAGTGAAGCTCCGAGTGCTAATTTAATAAAAATATGGGTAAAGCGTTTTGAAGAGACCGGTTCAACATTTAAATCACAAGAAAATGGTCGCCCAAGAACATCTATAACCGAAGACAATGTTGAGAGAGTTATGGAGTCAGTACGAGGAAATCCACAAATGTCGACTCGCAAGATATCGTCTGTCTTACAATTATCGCGACGAAGTCTGACTTCATAGCAAGGCTCGCATTTGCTAATGAAATGCTTAATCGATTTTCCAATTTTGACAATATCCTTTTCTCTGACGAGGCTCATTTCCTTATGAATGGGTTCGTAAACCGTCAAAATTGTCGTTACTGGAACAGTGAAAATCCCAAAATCAAACACCAGAAACCATTGTATAGTCCTAAAGTGACAGTATGGGCAGCAATCTCTGACAGAGGAATAATTGGTCCTTTTTTCTTCGAAAATGCGCGGGGCCAAAACGTCACGGTTAATACGGAACGCTATGTTGAGATGTTGGACGGATTTTTGGCTCCAGAAATTGAAAGTTCAAGAATAATGAATTCCAGAACTTGGTTCCAACAAGATGGAGCTACCTGTCACACATCAAATGACTCCATGGCGGTAATGAAGCAGATATTCCCTGACAGATGATTTCGAAGAGAGGTGATATCCCATGGCCCCCACGTAGTCCAGACTTGACGCCTCTTGACTTTTTTTTGTGGGGATACCTCAAACACAAAGTCTACAGTAATAATCCAAGAAACATCGTTCAGCTCAAGGAGAATATCCGTGGTGAAATGGCAGCCATTACACCAGTATTACTGAAGAAAGTTTTCAATAATTTTCGTTTGCGGTTAGAGGAGTGCCGTCGTAAAGAGGGTCACCATTTGGATGATGTTATTTTTTAAAACTAAACTTCATTTATTACTCTACAATGCCTTAGATTTATTTTAACCATACCTTTTGTATTTATTTCTTAATCTATTTTTTTATTTATGCACATTCTATTGCGCCACCCTGTATTTATTTATTCATCAATTTCTATTTTATTTCCTGTCCTTTAAAGTAGTCCCCCTCAGATATAATACACTTGTGCCAGCGTTTCTTTTAATCCTCGAAACACTTCTAAAACGCGCTTTTTGGTATCGCCAACAGCTCCCGTTTCGATTTTTCTTTTATCTCCTCAATCGTAGCAAAACGCTTTCCGTTATTCGGTGTCTTCAGTTTTGGGAAGAGGAAAAAGTCAGCGGGAGCCAAATCCGGTGAATACGGTGGTTGAGGCATGATTGCGGTTTTGTTTTTGGCCAAAAACTCACACACAAGCATCGATGTGTGAGCTGGTGCGTTATCATGGTGCAAAATCCATGACTAGTTTTTCCACAATTCGGTGCGTTTCTGACGAATTGTTTCGCACAAACGACGCATAACTTCAAGGTAGTATTCCTTATAGACCGTACGACCTTGTGGCAAGAATTCATGATGCACCGCGCCATTGCAATCGAAGAAAACAGTGAGAAAAAAACCTTCACAGTAGACCGAACTTGACGTGCTTTTTTCGATCTAGGCTCTTTTGGACGCTTCCATTGGGATGATTGGGCTTTGGTTTCAATGTCATAGCCGTACACCCATAATTCGTCACCTGTTATGACCTTTTTGAGGAAATCTGGATCGTCGTTGACGAAGTTCAACAGCTCCTGAGCGATGTAAATGCGACATTGTTTTTGCTCAAAATTTAGCAATTTTGGAACAATCTTCGCTGCCGCACGTTTCATGCCTAAAACATCCTCGTATGTATTGTACACTTATACTTCAACATAAATTTTCAAATTGAAATTCAAGCATTTTGATTAATGTGTCAGATTGATTAGAATTATTGAATACTCAGTTCATTAGGGACAATTTAAGATAATGTGAATTCGTTACATACACTACATATATTATATATATGTATACATTATATATACATACATATATACGCCGCTGTATGCACTGATGTAGAAACTCAAATCTATGCGTACAGGTAGGTATGTACATATATATATTTATGTATGCACATAGATATACGATCGCTATGATATTTGATACCAGCAAGTGTTTAATACATACATCCAGAAAGGACACAAAGGATATGTTTGTAGTGATTTTTTGGATTAGGCCATTGTATATACAAATTGATAATGTCATTGTGGACAAATTTTCCTTCGGATGCAGACTACAAGCAGTGATCTAGACGGCATTAGTGCCGCCAGACCAGGCCGACTAATAAGTAAGTGGTTGGTAGAGAAACAATAGAGGCGACAAGAGAGATTTGCAAATTCCTTACACGCACATACCGATTATCGACCTGAATAGAATTTTTGTAAAACAAAGCGATCCGTGTGTAAATATTGAGTTGCTGTTCTAATTTGCCTTTGTTCCTGTTTTTGTGCACACAGATCATCATTAGAATAAGCCACAGGGATAATCTATGCGCCAGCCACGATAATGATGATCCTTCGATCAGCATAACACCCTGATTTAGATCTACACACCTTCGCCTACTCGCGCACCCTCGTATGCCGATGAAAATGAATTTGATTGTCAGAAATCTACGAAGAAGATTTAAAGATACGATCAGGTTGAAATATGTAGATTTGCAGGGGCACAACTGCTTGAGAGGCGGCTGCAACGGCCACTTCTATAGGGGAATATTCATTGTCATCGCAATCATGACGACGCATTTAGGACTAAATGCTGCATTTGTTGGCTGGCCGGTATCGATAACATCACTTCGGGCGTGATAATGAGTTGGCACTATTTATTGAAATTGGAGATCTGCTTGCAGCCAGCTTTCTAAATGCTAAAGATTTGATTTTATCGCGAGTGGAATATAAAAGCAATTCTGAAATTAACAAAAATTCATGGAACGCCACTTGGTGTGGCAAAAGATGTTACTGTTTCCTCAAATGCTCTAATTGCACAGAACTACAGACAGCTAAACATCTTACACCAAATCTCAAATCATTGTTTGAATTTTGTGCACAGAGTGTATTTCAATCATCTCTTGAAATGTAGCAAAAAACAAAACAAAAAACCGATCATCGTGTTGTGAGTGAAATTTGAACATTTTTGTGTCTTCTTCTTCCACGTTGGGGTCAATTGACCCTCCAGTCAAAGAGTTCAAGCTGAACGTGATTATGTCATTCACATGCAGGCACACACATTCACATAACGCACAATTCTTATCTCGACTATGAACAGTGGCGCAGTCGTCCTGCCGCGCATGCGAAGCTACCAAAAGACTTCATCATAATAACGACTATTGTGACAGAGATTGTCAATCAAATGGTAAAAACGAATTGATCGCTAATGTTCATTTCGGTTGCGGGGACACGCAATACAACATCACCGATAACGATCTCTGGTACTTGTGGTAGGTAGGCAATAACCGTTCTCGTCTTGAGCGCCAGTCGAAGACTCATTTATCATTTCCGAACTGAGCTGAATGGAACGGAAAGCAATTTAGAGGAACATGCATTATGGAGGTGTGGTAGAAATCACAGTTTCCATTTACTCGTATTCCTATATGGAAAAAGTGTGAATAAATTTCAACAGAACCACACTGAACACAATCAAAACAATTAATTTCATCTCAATCGATTCTTGATAAAAACGATCTCTGGTAAAAGGCAGTCAGCTTAGAGGGTGGCATGCAGCAGCAATCGTACATCGTCGAAATCAAGCCCAAAAACCAAACAGACAGGCCATAATTGTCACATTTAATGTTATAGAATCCCCAGAGAGAAAGAGAGAACGCAGAGCTCATCGCCACCCCTAACTATATTGATGTAAATGTTGTTTCACCAACTGGTGTAATTCAATTCCGACAATGTGTTTATTTGTTGGACAGGCAAAGTTAACCGCAAGTAAAGTGGTTTGCAATTGATTCCAAACCCTGCAATTACGGAATCTAATTGAGTAATAAAACCACATGTTCACAAGTGTTTCATCCATTGTTTATTCCGCAATTGCATCGCATTTACAATAAATTATAAAGCAGTGCGAATGGAGTCATCCACTTATATTCTCATCCCTAGAAGATGACTGTCATCCAGAATTGACATGCATATGTTGTCATTGCTAGTAACCGCAGGCGGTACAGTTCAATTGCCCCAATTGGCAAATGGTCTGCGCCTGAAAACAGCTGTATTTGATGCTCACAGAAAGCATCAACTCTGGTTAGTCATTAAAAGTCTATGTAATCGTAACTACTTTTTAACATACGAAAGAATGTTGTTGCATTTGTATGAATGTATAATATATTGTAACAATTTCTGAATCAAACTTAAAAGTGATAACCGTTCTTCATTAGACTTCAGTGACAGAATCTCTCTCTCTCCCTTTCTTTCGTTTGAAAAACTACTATTACTATTGATAAACTACTACAACTACAGGGTGGCGCAATAGAACGTGCATATTTAAAAAATAGATTAAAAAATAAATACAAAAGGTATAGTTGAAATAAATCTAAGGCATTATAGAGTAATAAATGGAGTTTATTTAAAAAAAAAACATCATCTAAATGGTGACCCTCACTACGACGGCACTCCTCTAACCGCGAACGAAAATTATTGAAAACTTTCTTCAGTAATACTGGTGTAATGGCACCCATTTCACCACGGATATTCTCCTTGAGCTGAACGATGTTTCTTGGATTATTACTGTAGACTTTGTGTTTGAGGTATCCCCACAAAAAAAAGTCAAGAGGCGTCAAGTCTGGACTACGTGGGGGCCATGGGATATCACCTCTTTTCGAAATCAGTCTGCCAGGGAACATCTGCTTCAGCACGGCCATGGAGTCGTTTGATGTGTGACAGGTAGCTCCATCTTGTTGGAACCAAGTTCTGGAATTCACTATTCTTGAACTTTCAATTTCTGGAGCCAAAAATCCGTCCAACATCTCAACATAGCGTTCCGTATTAACCGTAACGTTTTGGCCCCGCGCATTTTCGAAGAAAAAAGGACCAATTATTCCTCTGCCAGAGATTGCTGCCCATACTGTCACTTTAGAACTATGCAATGGTTTCTGGTGTTTGATTTTGGGATTTTTTTGGGTTTACGAACCCATTCATAAGGAAATGAGCCACGTCAGAGAAAAGGATATTGTCAAAATTGGAAAATCGATTAAGCATTTCATTAGCAAATGCGAGCCTTGCTATGAAGTCAGACTCTTTCAATTCTTGTGTTAATTGCAGCTTATATGGATGCAGTTTAAGATCCAATGTTAAAATTCGTTGCAAACTTCGTCGCGATAATTGTAAGACGGACGATCTCTTGCGAGTCGACATTTGTGGATTTCCTCGTACTGACTCCATAACTCTCTCAACATTGTCTTCGGTCCTAGATGTTCTTGGGCGACCATTTACTTGTGATTTAAATGTTGAACCGGTCTCTTCAAAACGCTTTACCCATATTTTAATTAAATTAGCACTCGGAGCTTCACCAATTCGCCGTAGTCCATATTCAGCACAATATAGTCGCCTAGTAGCAATATATGAACGAGAGTTCTCGTAAAATGCGCGCACGCAAAATGCGCGACGCTTCCCGTCGAAGTGATTCATAGCGACTAAAACTCCATGAGCCCGCCAACCCAACGATGTAGGCGCCCCGCGCCCGCGCCTTTTTTACCCCGCAAAAAAGATGATGCAATATGCACGTTCTATTGCGCCACCCTGTACTATATTATTACTATTGGCAATGTGCAATTGATTCAAAACCGCTTGTCGTCAAATGTTCGTGATATTTTTTGTAAAAATTAAAAAAGTTTTTAACCTTTAAATGAAACACACCGAATCATAAATAATGCAGTTGAAATAGCAACATTTTGGAAACGCATTTTCTGCCTTTGTTCAGGATTAAACGTATGAAGTTCAGCTATTTTGTAGCCATATTTTTTAAGGAATCCAGTGAAAACGAGTATCTCCGATGTCTGTTACAGAATTGACTAAAATTGCGGTTATATTATTCAATAGTTTGTAGCCATATTTCTTAAGGACTCATGTGAAAATGGGTATTGGGAATGAGGCTAGACTAAAATTGCGGTTATATCATTCAATACGAGAGAATGTCTAACGCCCAGAGGAAGATATATCAGACCCTAAGTGTCTTTATTTATGTTATTTGTTTTATTTATGTTATTTATTAGTTTTATTCATTTTATTTAATTTATTTATCTTATTAGTTTTATTTAAGTTATTTTATTTATTTTACTATATTTACGTTATATATTTCATTTATTTTATTTATGTTATTTATAACATTTATTTCATTTATTTTTCTTGTTTATTTCATTCTTTTTTTATTTTATATTTTATTTATATTTTTTTATTTTTATTTTTGTTTATGTTATTTATTTTATTAATGACCACCATCATTAAACAAGCCGACCTGACGTACAGATGGTGCCAGTAGCTTGAAAAAAATTACTTTGGTAAAAAGTGGCAACCTTATAAAATATATGCTTTAAGTTTCAAGTCGTCACGTTATTTAGTATTTTTATTTGAAAGTAAAAACGATCTCAGTGAATTTGGAAGCATGAAAAAAATTGGTCACAGTTTTGTAATTCAATATTCTAATTTGAAAGGTCTCAGTCCAACTAACATTAAGGCCTAGCTGGACTCTACTCTGGAGTCTGCTCCTTCGTTTACGACTGAAAAATTTTGGCTAGCAGAGTTCAAACGAGGCCGTACGAGCCCCTTAGTGGCCGACCAATTAAGGTGTCCACGCTAGACACGGTTAAGAAAGTCCACAAAATGGATGATAGTCAACTGAAGGAGCGTGAGCTAGCTGAAATGATAGGCATTTCAAAAACTGCCATACATTGTATATAGACCGAAGATTTGAAGATGAGAAAACTGTGCGCAAGATGGGTGCCGCGTTTACTTTCAGTAGAGCAAAAACAGCGTCGTGAAGATGTTTCAGTAGAGCAATAAAGCCAAATTTTTGCGTCGATTTATAACCATGTATGAGACATAAGTCCACCACTTCACACCTGAGACAAAGGAACAGTCAAAGCAGTAGACTGGAATAAGAGAATCGTGTCTAAAGAAGCCGATTACGGCTCCAAATGCAGGCAAGATCATAGCGTCTGTTTTTTGGGATATGCATAGGATTATGATCATTGATTATCTTCAGAAAGGAAAAACCATCAATGGTGAATATTATGCTAATTTATTGAGCGTTTAGGTGATGAAATTATGGAAAAAGACCACATTTGGCGAAAAAAAGTGTTGTTTCATCAAGACAATGCTCCAGTTCACACATCCACTATTGCGGTGGCAAAAATTAATTAATTAAAGTTCGAATTACTTCATCACCCACCTTTTCCGCCTTTTTCGGACTATATTCTATTTTTCAAACTTGAAAAAATGGCTCGGTAATAAAAGATTTGCCAACAATGAAGAGGTGGAGTAAGGAGTTTGAGACTTCTTACTATTAACAGGATATAAAAGCTCTTGAATATCGCTGGAAAAAGTGTATCAAGCTAAAAGAAGATTATGTTGAAAAATAAATAAAATTGTTCCCAACTTTTTTGTGTGTTCTTTGTTAAGTCGGCTAGTTTTGTGATTGGGAATTCCTCTACAGGAATTTTTCTGCCATCGAGTCATTGCTGCGATATTTCCATAACAAAATTACATTGTGAGCTTGGTAATTTGACTAATTCCAGTGCTCAGCGCAAGGAGCGCAATCAGCATGTGAGTTGCCGCCAATAATCTATAAAGTAGTAATACTGCTGCACCTGCCGTTTATGACACCCAATAATTCGACTTGATCAACCGGCAAATCAGAACATTTACATATAAAAAAAATTATAGTAACTCTCGCCTCATTATAGCACATAGTACGTACGAGTAGTTATCCGCGCACAACAATTGCTCCCTTTTTTAGTTGAGATTAAATGAAATGAATTGCTCCAATTTATATTGTCTTTTTGGATGTTCTTACATTATTTTGCCTATTAATGTCTTTTAGCCCGATACGGTTGGGATCGAAGACAGCCGTGCTCGTTCGTTAGTGAAACAGTTTGCCGTTAATAAATCTCGTAATCGCACTCTTTATGGAGCCATTAAAATCATAGTAAAGCAATTTGTTTAAGATTTATACCGACACGCAGTAAAGCAGCGATAAATTTCAACTCTTTAAAAATGTATGAATAATAAAATGTGGACATACACACAAACACACGCACACATCCACTCTGACAAAAACATACACACATAAATAGGAAATAAAACAAAATGAATGAGTACGCATTAACATCGCCACCGTCAGGGACGGCAATTTAGAACATCCCAAAATAATGAAATGTTTTCATTATCAGTAGCATTAGAGGGTCCTCGCGTCCAGGTACAGTGGCGAACAAGGGATTGACAGATCTATGTAGTCCTGTGAGTATTTGCCAACATTAATTTATCTTATTATGGTTAGTCGAAAATAGAACACGAAATACAAAACTAGTGGTCTTCTGAAGAGACGTATAGGGTTATCCATCTTTGGGTTTCAAAAGTAAAGTTATATAAAACACACATAAAACTATGATTTCAATGAAACATTTATTTCATTATAATGCTTGGATCTTGCCATTACGAAATATAATCTCATTTAAACGATCGTCTCTGGATTGGTTGCAGCAGTGGATCCTTTAGAGGTTTCTCCAGCGTCATTTTCATTTTTTCACCCATTCCCCAATTTTAGTCACATTTTCCAGATGCATTAGCTTCTCCACAATCACTTCTGGGTTCTCCGAGCACCATATGCGACAATTATGGTTGCGGAGGTAACCACCGAGTGAGAAATGAGCTTCATCTCCGAAGAAGATTTTGTTCGAAAAATCAGCACTGAAAGCCTGTTGCTGTAGCACCCAATCACCATATCTATCATAGTTGTTGCCTGAGTTGGATTCTATATGGATGGAGTTGCAAGTCGAAACCCAAAATGCGCCATGATGAGCGGAAAGATATGCCCAATTGCTGAGAACGCCCTGGAATCGACAAATTCAGATTATTAGCCACATTTTCACTTAGAGAAGCGATATTTTCGGCAGGGCGTACATTAAGATGATGCACAGGCCTAACCACATCTGTACCGCTTCCAGTCTCTTCAAATTTTCTTATAATCTTATCAATTCCTTGCGCAGTAAATCGATTATGACAACCATAATCTCCCTGTAACGTACGAAAAGTGCCCACGTTTGAATCACCACTTTTGCAGTAAGTTTTAACTATTTATACGCGTTCTTCGGTTGTTAAACGATCCATATTGGTAATGACAAAACTTTCACTAAATAAATAACACTTCAGATGACAGGTACATATTTAACAGCCTACAGTCTTGCCAGAATGGCAGTTTTGAAACCACTAAATGGATAATATTAATTATAGTCGCTTTGTGGTTTTGTTTGCTTTTTTTCAGATTTACCACATAAAAGAACGAATTTCCAAAAACACCTTAAATTATAAACTGTTCTAAACCGTCACTTTTAAAATGTTTGACATCTGCCACTGATTCTAAATGACAGTACAATTTGTGTTCTCTTTCACCGTTCCTTCAAGTGAGAATTTCAGATTTTTTTTCCAAAATGCGCATGTACTGATGGATAAATAATTTAAATTAATAATTTTAGAGCATAAAACAAAGACGGCATGAGACAAACATGTCATGGTCTGTAACATACTGCTGAAGGTAGAATATGATAGAGAACATATCCTGAACTAAACTGAACTGCTCCTGAACAATTAGAATTTTTAGAATTTTTAGGGACCAGTGCGTCGAAGGCGGCTCTGAAAAAAATACCATCTTTGATTTGCGACACCTCCTCAAAAACGTATATACAGCAGTCGGCGTCCGAACTTTTACCATTTAAAAAGTCTGTAATTTTTTTATTTAAAGACATCAATGTGTCGTAAAAACATTTCAAATTTCTGCCCTGAGCCGATGCTCGTCGGGTAAGTGGCAGGCATTGGCTAACATTTTCAGCGGTCAGGGCGGTCCCACAGACCTACCAAAGAAGAAACTAAAAATGTTCTTTATATTTTCACATTACTTCCTTTTTGCTCGATACACTTTTCTCAGCGATATTCAATAGCTTCTATAATCTGTTTATAGTAAGAACTGTCAAACTCCTTAAAGCAGCCATCCACTGCAGACTCCACCTCTTCATTGTTGGCAAATCTTTTCAAATTTGGAAATAGAAAATAGTCCGAGGGAGTTAAATCTGGCGAATAAGGTGCGTGATGAAACAGTTCAAACTTTAATTCATCATTTTTGGTCATCGCAATAGTACATGTATGTAAACTGGAGTATTATCTTGATAAAACAACACTTTTTTTACGCCAAATGTGGCCTTTTTTCATAAATTCATCATCTAATCTCTGCATTAAATTAGCTTAATATCACCAAACACCCTTCTGGAACATCTTCACTGCGCTGTTTTTGTTCTATTGAAAGCAAACGCGGCACTCATCTTACGCACAGCTTTCTCATCTTCAAATTTTCGGTCAATATACGATGTATAACACGTTTTGAAATGACTATCATTTCAGCTAGCGCATGCGCCTTTTGGCGACGACAATCCAATACCATTTTATGGATTTTCTTAGCCATGTCCGGCGTGGGCACCTCAATTCGTAGACTATTACGATGTTCGTCTTAGTAGCTCGTACGCCTCGTTTAAACTCTGCTAGCCAATAATTCACAGTCGTAAACGAGGGATCAGACTCCCACAGAGTAGAATGTAGCTCAGCTTTAATATTGGTTGGACTGAGACCTTTTAAATGGAAATATTGAATTACATAACGGTGACCAATTTTTTAAATGTTTTAAATTCACTGAGATCGTTTACCTTCAATTGCTTAAATAAAAATATTAAACAACGTGGTGCCTTAAAACTTAAAACATATGTTTTATACGGTTGTCACTTTTCACTAAAATAATTTTTTCCAGAATACTGGCACTATCTGTACGGCAGGATTTTGGGATCGCGCTCGTGTATAGTGGTAAAAACAATGACCAATTACTACTTCTAGTTTCAAATTATGGAGTGTAGCCAGAACTTTATATTGGAGCGAGGCACACATATTTTAATTTTTGCGTTCTATGTCAAACTTTTACATTCGAGCATCGGTTCTTTTGCCATGGCTATAATTCTTAAAGTCCTGATACTTTCAAGTAAATGACCATTGCCCAAATTTGTACATTTGAGTTTACGCGAAAGTCAAATAAATCCAGGTAATTAAGCAAAACAGTAATCAAAGACTTTCTTTTCTTGCAAAACAGATGATTTGCAAACAAGTGACCTTTGTAATATCTGCAAGAGTAGAGCAGCTGTTCTACTGACCCATTTTATAGGATATATGAAAACTGTGTGGTGTTGGTGCTTAATATTTACAAAGATCAAGAAAATAACTGTACAAAACTCAACGGCGAATCTTGGGCTTTTAGAAGTTCTAATCGACTCCACCTATTTTTTCTATAGGAAAGTTTTTGAATCAAACAATGTTGTGGTTATATTGTTAATGGCACATGAGAAATGAAGTATAGGGAATTCTTCAACGAAGGTTTATTTCAAATAAATCATGCAGTCGTGGAAACATTAGAAAGAAAGCAACACTGTGTTATATTTCACGATTTGCTCTGTCAATTGAGAGCACACTATTCTTCTATATTTGCTTATGGTTGAATGCTTGCAGACATTTTGCCCAGCTTCAATCAGTCTAAAATGCATCTTAGATACATGAGCGTCATACTCATATTCTAAAATATTTCTCCGTATTGTAGTTCGTCACCTCCAACAGATTTTGGGCTATTGCAAACACTTTTACTTCCCACTGTTTGAATGGGACTGTACTTGGGTCGAATACTTAGGGGTAATGACAATTATACGACTGTCATTTGTTTTATTACTCCGCACTGGAGCTCATCAGATAAATACGTTTTATGGCTGCGTACGTTCGTTGTTCATGTACTGGTATGCATGTGAGTGCCCACTAAAGAAAGGACAATGAAATTCGGTATTCATTCAGAATGATGTTCATTTTAAAATGATTCTAAAGGATCTGGTCTTATACAAATTGGAAGTTTGTTTTTTAACAAGTGTACATTATGTACACACATGTTCAATACAATAGAACGGTGTGTTCACTCATACATAGAATGTTTCAATATTTATAGAATGGCGAAATTTGCCTGATCGTATGCTATAAACTTCAGCATGTTCCCAAATTCTTGTACATTATTTTTTATAGCAATTTGAATCCACCCGCTTCCATTTTGCAGTTATACTCTGTTTTTGCTCACTGGAATCGGAGATTGTTTTGAGGTCCAAGTATGGTTTTTGTCGAGATAAATAGCAAGAAATAAGTACACCGTGGATTGTTAGGTAACAACAGAGAAGCGAAACAGCAACAAAACAATACAACAGAAACAAAAACCTGCAAATGGCCACAATAAAGCGAAAAAAGACTCAAAACAAAAGAAATAAAATATTTGCCATAAAAACGTCAACCCTCGCAGTGTTGTTTTGTTCTAACCGCTTATGGGATTTTTGTTTTTATTATTAAAAAGGGTCGTTTTCATGTTTAGGGAAATGAAGAAATTATTTGAAGCTAAAGTCCAATTGTGCCTGTTGTTACATAACCCACTGATGTGCACAATTACATACACACAAAGCCATACATACATAAATCCAAAATATTTATATTGGTTCCTTTGCATTACATGATACAATTGAACACATTCAGATTAAAATTAATGGTGCAATCTTCCATCATCTTGAGTTCTAATGATTCTCAGGTATCGCTTTGAATCGAGTAACAGATATATGTTGAGATGACTTAAATATATTTCAACAAAGTGAACATTTCAGTCAGGTAAACTGACTTACTTATATATGGTTTACATATTTTCACACAGATCCACATTTACTAAATGCCTAATGCGTGCTAAATTAAGTCTGACGAAATTGAATGAAAAATTGAATTTAGGAATAAATGAGTTACATTACACAATTTGTATGGGAGATACCATGCAGGACGAAGTCATCGAGTCGATTTTCTTTAATTTTATCAAGCACTGTAAGGCGATATAAATAACAAACATTTAAGTAGCTGCAGTCTACGAATTAGCAATTACAGCGTAAAATTACAGTTTGGATAAAAGGGTCAATTTGTACGGGTACGGGCATTTGTCAGGTACCTAAGGAGGTGTGGCAATGTCGTCCATTCTCATTCTCAGAATGTGGTTAATTAAATGAATGTTGTGTACAAAAGTTTACTAGTGCATCTTTACTCCATTTTAAGATTACATGAATTATATCGGTCATTTTTAGAGGAGGTACCAAAACGGCTAAGATTTCACGTAATTGTTATCTAAAGCAAAAATTTAGGCTGCTGTCCCCATATAATCAAAAATTACAGACGAAAAATAAAATTTTGTAGAATCAGTCAATTTGTACGGCAGGTGTGGCAATGCGGGCCAATTTTATTCCAAGACTCTACCATGCAAACAAGTTTTACCAAATTTGAAAGAACTAAATAATAGGTGTGAATGTAAAAGCACAAGGACCTTCAGAAAACCAGAGTCAGTAGTTTGAAAAAAAATATTTTTATGAAAAGAGGCAACCTTAGAAAACATATGTTCTAAGTATCAAGGTGGCACGTTTTTTAGTATTTTTATTTGAGCCATCAAAAGTAAACGATCTCAGTGAATTTATAAACATGGAAACAATTAATCACTGTTATATAATTAAATATTTCCATTTGAATAGTCTCAGTACAACCAATATAAAGCCGATCTAGATTCCATTCTGAAGGAGTTTGCGACTTTAAAATATTTGGTAGCAGAGTTTAAACGAGGTCGTACGAGCTGCCAAGATGAATACCGTACTGGACAATCAATTAAGGCGGTTAAGAAAATCCACAAAATGATATTGGATAATCGTCGACTGAAGGTGTGTGAGCTAACTGAAATGGTAAGCATTTAAAAAAGTATTATACGTAGTACGTTAACCAACGATTTGAAAATGGGGAAGCTGTGCGCTTTAAATAGAGCAAAATACAGCGTCGTGAAGAAGTTTCAGTAAAGTGTTTGGCGAGTTTTCACCGCAATAAAGTCGAATTTCCGGGTCAATTTATAAGCACGGATGAGACATGGGTAGATCACTTCACACCCGAGACAATGAAACAATCAAAGCAGTGGTCTGGGATGGGAGAATCGCGTCCAAAGAAGGCGAAGACGGTTCCATCTGCAGGCAAGGTCATGGCGTGTGTTTTTTGGGACGCGCATGGAACTATTTTTATTGATGATCTTCAGAAAGGAAAAATTATCAACAGCGAACATTATCCTAATTAAAAGTTATGGAAAAAGGCCGTATATGCCGAAAAAGAAAGTATTGTTTCACCAAGACAATGCTCCAGTTTATACAGCCACCATTACCATGGCGAAAATTAATGAATTGAAGTTTGACTTGCCACATCATGCACCTTATTCGCCAGATTTAACTCACTCTGACTATTTTCTGTTTCCAAACTTAAAAAATGGTCTGGCGGTAAAAGACTTGCCAACAACGAAGAAGTGGAGTCTGCAGTTGGTGACTATTTTGAGGAGTTTGACAGTTTGTACTATAAACAGGTTATAGCAGCTATTGAATATCGATGGAAAAACTGTATCGAGCTAAAAGGAGAACATTTTGAAAAAAAAGAAAGAAAATGTTTTCCAACTTTCTTGTGTCTTCTTTGTTAGGCCCCGTATATTACGAAGTTTCGAACAGTTCATGATTTAAAAATCGAAAGATGTTTTGATGCTAAGATGAGACATTTTTGGGTCTTCAAAAAAATGCAAAGAGCAAGTCGAGAACAATATTGCATATCGTTATCGATCACAGAAGTTTAATTTTTTTCTTGACCAAATTTCCTTAGCCTACAGGAATAAAAGATATTTCTGATGGTCATAAACATTTTAGGTGAAATCAATAAAAACAAATTGTCAAAGTCATAAATGCACATACCTTTTCACACAAAACTCGATTAGCATCCAGCCATCGAACTATCCATAACAATGGCAACACTAAAAACTATTATTACTTTCCTTCTGCGCACTTTCGTCACTATTATACCCCTACCACTTATTTATTCACCAAATGTTTTACCAATTTCGTTAATATACTTTACATGATAGGAAGAGTTGAATGTGTGTGTGGTGGACACATGTTTGTTTACATTGTACATTTCAACAAGACACTTGCTTGCATAGTTGTTATCACTATGAAATTCATATGAATTTGCAGAAACTTCACACTCGGTTTTCTTCACGTTAATATTGCGTATTGGCGAAAAATTTGCACAATTCAAAGCACAATTGATAAACTTTATTTTGGTACAAAAATTACAAGATTTTGACAACTTTTAGACCACGTTTTTACCTTTTAGAGGTATGTCGTTTTGCTAGAAAGACCGAACAGAGAAAGATGAGAACGCGGACTGAAATTTAGAAGGTAGGAGAGATGCAGTGTTACCAGAAAACGGCAAAAATTATGCTAACGGGAGATTTTAGTAGCACTTGATTTGGAATGGATTTATTAACTGAATAAATTTTTGTACGGTGAATTCAATTTTGTCATTATTTTGTTTGATGGTATTTCCTAACTACTTGCACAGAGTATGCTTTTTTATACATCCACCCGAAAGAATAAAGGGAGTTAAAGTTAAAAGTAACCGGTTATCCAAGCCAATTTTGGCACCTCCTAAATAAATGACGCATTTATTCCACAGAGTCTTACATATTCTCATATCTTTTATTCCATTGCACTAACTTCAATCAAGTTTGGTGCACTTTAAGTACATTCCATACAAATTAGCCGATTTTCGATATTCAATGTTTCCTCTGTAATTCTAATTAGTAGGCAGCTGTAATGTGCATATAGATTTTTGTCCATTATATTGATTTGTAATGCTTGGTAAAACCTAAAAAACATCAACCAAGTTGCAACTCCTTAAACTAACCATCAACCCCACACTTAACCTCTTCATTGCTGACAAATCGTTTAGCACCAAGCAATTTTTTCAAGTTTGGAAATAGATAATAGTCTGAGGGAACTAAATCTGTTTATAGGAAATATTGCCAAACTCCTTAAAATAGCCATCAACAGCAGATTCCATCTGTTCAGAGGGAGCTAAATCTGTTTATAGTAAGAACTCTCAAACTCCTTAAAATGACCATCTGCCCCAGACTCCACCTTTTCATTGTTGGCAAATTTCTTAAAACCGGGCCATTTTTTCAAGTTTGGAAATAGAAAATAGTTCGAAGGAGCTAAATGTGGCGAGTAAGGTGCGTGATGAAGCAATTCGAACTTTAATTCGTTAATTTTGACCATCGCAATAGTGGATGTGTGAACTGGAGCATTGTTTTGATGAAACAACATTCATTTTTCCATAATTTCATCACCTAAACGCTGCAATAAGTTATTATAATATAATATTCGCCGTATTGGGGTGAAATATAGCCAAACACTCTACTGAAACATCTTCATAGTGCTGTTTTTGATCTATCGAAAGCAAGCGCGGCACCCATTTTGCGCACAGCTTTCTCATCCTCAAACCTTCGGTCAATATACGATGTATAGCACTTTTTGAAATGCCTATCTATTCAGCCGACGATCATCCAATACCATTCTGTGGATTTTCTTAACCGTGTCTGGCTTGCACACCTCAAATGGTCGAAAACTACGGTGATCGTCTTGGTAGCTCATACGGCCCCGTTTAAACTCTGCTACTCAATATTTTACAGACGTAAAGGAAAGAACAGACTCCCCCAGAGTAGATTCTACTCGGCTTTTATTTTGGTTAGACTGACATTCTTCAAAAGGAAATATTGAATTATATAACGGTGATCAGTTTGTTCCATATCTACAAATTCACAGGGATCGTTTACCTCTGATGGCTCAAATAAAAATACTAAACAACGTGGCGCCTTGATGCTACTTTTCACCAAAACAAATTTGTTCAAACTACTAGTGCCATCTATGCGTCATATCGACTAGTTTTTTCTACTATTTCCATACTTTTCCTATTTTGATAAATAAACATTTACTTCAAAAGTATTCTAGAGCAGTTTGCAGCATTCGATCATTTTTTACAATGAACGGCTCTGATTAAACTTTTCTCTATGTTTTATTGAAAAAAGAAACTATGAAATTGGGCACAAAATACTTGCGTGACAAATGAAGCGAAGTAAAAGCGATCAGAAAACATTCGAGTGCTCATAAATTCCATTTATGCAGGGTTCTACTGTGGACGTAAATAACGTGCTTTAAGCGCCTTCCGACATATTTCGACTTTAACTGCTAATTTTTGTCAGCTGGATTAATTCTAAAAAGTCTCTGTACTAACATACTCGTATATGCCATAATAACTTAACTTCTCTATCACCCATGCTAGGCACTTAAGAAATAATATGGCAAGCCCCATGAGAATCGGATCGACGTTATACATTAGGATGAATTAAAAAAAAAAGTTAATACAGTTACGTCTTAAAGTTTAGTCAAAGAAGATTCGAAAAATAGAAAATTATAATTTTTTGGCCTTTTGTATATTGCGTCGCTATGTGAAGCCCATTTGAAACACCTTGCAAATTGCTGTTCATGGTTTGATAAGAGCTACGATGTACTTCGCTCTTTAATCCTTTTTCTTACGGCATCAAATTCAAGTAGTGACTTCCGGTATTTCGATACCTAACCATCTTAATGTCCATTTTCTTTTTTTCGAGGGACCTAAATTCTGTGGAACTTTCAAGTCGAAGTTATTGATTTTTATTCATCCAGTGGTAGGTGTTCGAGATTTTGTTAACTTCACGCTGCTGTAGCAACCAAACGGCTAATGACGGCGCGATCATTTTTTTGACAAGATTCAATCTGTTATGTTCTTTACAAGCCTACGAAAGCATATCGTTTCACATTGTAGCCAAATAAGTTATCGAAAAGCAGTAGTGTTATCTGCGGTAAGTTAGCTGCTGAAAAAATTTTTAAAAATTTTGAAAATTTTAAATGTTCTTACCATATATTAAAATTTTTATATGGAAAAGTTAAAATTGACAAAATTACAATATTTTTAATTGACAACACTTCGAGCGGCGATCGCTTTATAAACCGTCAGATTTAGTTAATTAATTATTAATTAATTATCTTGGCACAAAGCGGCTTTAAGGCACAATCTATTACCTGAAATTTCTAACGGAATATCTTGAAAACAAGAACCAAGTTAGAAACGATGCTTCCGGTATAAAGACGATTAAGATGAGTTTTCTAAAATTTGTCATCAATTGCCAATATCGTATTAGCACTTAGCATCAGTAATTTAATTCATGTTTAATCGGAAGTCTTGAGACACCGAATTTCTTCAGTTTGTAGAATGAGTAACTGCCTTGAATCGAACAACGGTTTTAATGTGGTCTATGCGGCTTCGGGAAGGCAGAAAATGCATTTCGGTTCGGAATTACTTTGCAACTCTGACAAAAATGTGAATGTTTTAATCAGTTTGCAGTTTGCAGTTTGTGAGCATTTCGTCATCATCTCTGATCTCATTTTTTATTTACTTATTTGTTTATTTATTTATTTCAATCTATTGGACTGAGCCCTTACAGGTTCATTCTTAAAACTATGTACTTAACTCTAACATTAAAAATTATCTTAATTCTAACACAATATAGTCGAAAAGTTATTTTTAAAAAATTGAGCGACTCATATTAGGCTCGCAACTAAGTTCTCGCTGTTTTTTCTTTTTATGCAACTTTATCATGAAAACATTATGTTTATAAATGACTCATTGAAAGTATTGGCCATCGCCAGCTACTACATTTTCCCATCTTTATCCCAAAACTAGAATTCCGTCATGGTTAAACTGTTCATTTTTTGAGGCTATCCACGGATCTAGCCATTCCTTGATGTTGTCATATGACTGGAACTGCTGTTCAGCTAGACTATGTACAAGTGATAATTGGACGGAGAATATGGCGGATGGGACGTGAGGCCTCGTATTGTGGACGTTTCACGTACAAATTTCGACTCAATCGCATTAATTGAAGCCGATACCGATTCCCAGTGATGGTTTCTCTTGGTTTCAACAGCTCGTAATAAATAACACCGACCTGATCCCACCAAATACAGAGCATAACCTTCGCGACGTGAATATTTTGCCGAAACGACGATGTAGAAGCATGACCGTAACTTTCTTTTCTTTGGATTTCTGTAATGAATCCATTTTTCATCACCCGTTACAATATGATGAAGAAAACCCTTCCTTTTGGGACGCCGAAGCAGTTGTTCACAGGCGAAAAAAAAATGACGCTTAACATCTTTTGGCTTCAACTCATAAGGCATGGAATCGCATGTATGTAAATGACTTGGCGGGTAACTCCTAATACTGAAGTAAGCTCTGCCTGCGTTTGACATGGATCCCCCATCAAGCAATGCCGTCAATTCAGTGTCTTCGAAGGTTTTTCGTCTTCGTTCACGCGAACGGTCGCCAACGTCAAAATCACCGTCTTTAAAGCAACGGAACCAATCTCAACACGTTGTTTCACTTAAAGCAGCATCTCCGTAAATGTTTTGAAGCTCTCGATGACCTTCAGCTGCCGTTTTTTTCGATTAAAAGAAGAAAAATCAATACTTCCCGCATATAACGATTATTTGACACAAAATCATACATATTCAAACAACCAAAAGCGGCATGTTTACCATATGTCTAAGCTTGGCTTATGACGTTTAGGTTATGGCAGATTCGATTAGCACTTACAGCTGGCGCCATCTATTAGCAAATTGCGCACCTAATACAAAAACCTAAATGAGTGCATGCATTGTTGCACTTTTATGCACAACTTCATTTAAACTATAATTATATCTAAGGAACTATTCTTAAAAAAGTTTATGTTTCCTTAAAGAGTATTAATTGCAGAAGCTCTGGAAAGTCAATTCTACTGTCAATAATATTCTTGACAAATATAATATTATATTCCACTCTTTGCTGCATCAGAGTATTGAGTAACTGACAACGAATTTCGTACTCGGTCGTGTTAAACGAGCTATATAAACTTCGTAGGGCAACCTCCGTAAATTTTCTTTCAACTCTTTCAATTCGGCATTCATGTCGTAACTCTGGTTCCATATAATATCGCAATATTCTAATTGCGATCGCACAAATGGAAAATATAATACCCTTAATGTAAATGGGTCTTTAAAAGCTTTAGCATTTCGTTTCAAGAAACCTAGTTAAAAGTTTGCTTTGCTTCCAAATGTGGAATAAATGAAAGTTAAAAGTCCATATAAACTCCAAGGTCTTTCATTACCATTTCTCTGTCAAATATATTTTTATAATAATTATAATTAATTTACTACTGGGAATTGTTTATAGGTAATTGTTAAAATTTTACACTTAGCAAATTTTTAATACCATATCATTATAAACACATTATAAACACACCAACGCAAAAAATTATTAATATCATTCTGAAACAACTTGTAATCATTTAGATGTTGAACAGTAGAATATAACTTTAAATCGTTAGCATATAACAAAATATTACAAAATTTAAATACTGAGGGAATATCAATCCCTACAACTCTTGCAGAAGTCACTAGTCGCAACCTTCAATCTTACTGCATATCTTCCAATCAGACAGTGTCCCGTCATGACGGACACAAGCAATAAGACGTCAGGTCTTGATAGCGACAGTATTTTGTGTGAATGCTTCAGATCTAGGTGAGGTCACATCTGCCTGGATTGATTACAGCCTCGGACAGACGCCCACCTACCATTTGCTGCTAAAGATGCTCCATCGTGCAGTAGGAGCTTGCAAGTGGCTAGAGGCATGCCCTCGGACTCCAATTCAGCTGAAGTCTGTAAGGTTGTCTTTAATCTTGCCAGCTTGTCTGCTCTGCAGTTCCCTGGTATTTCCCTGTACTCCGGCACCCACATAAGGCGAATGTTGAAATGCTGAGCCATCTCGTTAAGAGATCTACAGCAATTCAGGGCTGATGTTGAGTTCAAGGATCCAGGGATTTAATGGCAGCTTGACTGTCAGAGAATATGTTAATTCCCACCGTGGTGAGGACGTTCTATATCAGCCATTCTGTTACCTCCTTAACGGCCAAAATTTTGGCTGGTTAAACTCTACAGTGATCAATTAGTCTTCTTGCTGTACTTAACCCTAGGTCTTTGGAGTAGACCCCGAAACCTATCTGATCATTTAATATTGAGCCCGTCAGTGTAGAAGTCAACATACTTATACAATCTTATAACAGGAGTTCTACATTTTCATGTATCTCTATCTGGTATAAGTATATGGTACTTCTTGTCGTACAGTGGTTCAGCCAGAATGTAGTCAATAGTACCTGTTCCGTCAGGCACCATGTTTAGGATCACACTGTGACTATAACCACTGTTTGACCACTGTGACAGCTCTCTTTGTCCTACTTACTGCAATTATGTCCTCGGGTAGTAAATGCAAAATTACATTTAGTGCATCAGATGGGGTAGTGCGGAGCGCATATGTGATGCATAGACTAGCCATCCTTTGGACCTCGTCCAGTATCCTACAGTATGTAGATTTCTCAAGAGCCTTCCACCAGGCGATAACTCCATACAACATTATCGGTCTTACTACTGCTGAATACTCGTACAACCAGTGAAGCGAGGCGTCATTGTTTACCTATTGCCCTCTTGCATGCATATAGCGCCACTGTGGCCTTTTTCGCTCTGTCCAGAATGTTGAGTTTGAAATTCAGCTTCTTATCCAATAATACACCAAGGTATTTTGCACAGTCCGCGAAAGGAATTTCAGTATCTCCCAGGGAGATAGGATCCATAGATGGAATCTTGTACCTCCTGATGAACAGAACCATTTCGATGTTATTTGGATTTACTCCCAGGCCGTTTTCCTCCGTCCACTTCATTACAGTGAGAATGGAGATTCCATAGAAGTGGTTAAAAATGTCCAAAGAAAAGGCACGGCTGATGTACTAAGATTATTCAGTTTTCTTGAAGCTTATTTTGAAACTTCTCCACGATTGCCGGGAAACAAACATAGGCATATTTCCCTCAAAATCCCTGATTTTTTCCTCTACTCGGACTTATAGTTTGCTAAATTTAATCAGCAAACTTTGCAGTTTATCAAAATCAGCACGATGTCTTTTTTTTTTTTTGTTTTTGTTCAAACTTAAAGTGGAATTGTTTATGCTCATATTTGTATTTGTGCGCCATCAGTTCATGTTCAAATAGAGCGGTGGGACTCGACCGGCCTCAAGTAAGTTCTTTGTCATTCTTAGCTGAAGCTGCAAGTGGAGTGGAGTGGTGAGAGTGAAATTGTGATTTATGTATTGTTTCGATTCGTTTTGACATACGCAATTATTCTTGAGTCATTTGTCGCGTTTCTGTAAGTTTTTTTTGCCTCCGTCTGTCCTTTTGTTCAAATATAAATGAATGTTTATACGAATACGTATGTATGTATGTATGTATGTATATGCATATATGGTCCTATCATAACTGAGATCAATCGATCACGAAACACCTTCTTTCAGCCCCAGTCGCTGCTGCCGTTGCTGTTGCTCACCCAAAGTGTGATTTGAGCAGTATGTCTAGATGTGTATCGTATAGTAAGTCGAACATATCGTATCGCATAGTATCGTAATTATTGATACTCTCGGGAGCTAAACATGACAACGCTATGTACATACTCATGTGTATGGTGAGTAGCTGACATTGTTAATTATGTGTCTGTGCATTAAGATATTACACTCATACAAGAACACCTACATACTCGTATGCTCACTCATCCCATTTCGATAGAGGTGAATATTTGGTCACGATGTCGATGTCTGTATGTGACAGGAGCAGAAAACAAAGACAGAGATGCCACAATTGATTTCATTGCTGCTCGTTTTACATTAATGTACCTAGCAATGATGTCGACTATGCATACGTATACATATACATACAATGTGTGTTTATAGTGTAATACTCAAATGTGTGGGGCTCAGGTGATACGCTGGTAAAGTATCAGCTCGCTCCGGATTCTGTGGTTGTGGGCGATTCCATAGTCAAGAGCTTTGTCGCCTACCATCGATAAGTATTGAGATGAATTTGTTATTGGACATTTGATTGGTGGTAATCGCCGGCCACAAGCGGGAGCAAATCCCTTGCGCGGGCGCATATATTTACCAGATTTCATAAAGATTTAGATGTGAAATCTGTAAGACGGCCGCCACATTTGGAACATTGAAAATTGTGTTATGCATAATCATTGCCTTCGTTCTTCTCCGGCATGTGTGGGATATGTCAGGTGACAAATTGCTAAGGTGTGTTTGCGTTTGAGTTAACTCACTCACATATTTCTGGCCCAAAAGGAATGAGTAATGGCGGCATTCATATTGTTTTCTAATCGTAATTAGCATGTCAAACCTAGGGTCGACTCTACCTCGTCTCAATTGTTGCGGGCATTGAAAATGCCCATAACTCCAGATTCCAGGAATACTTGCAATACTTTATTGTGGTTGACGCCCCCATTAAATGCATTTTCGATTGTCATGTCGTGGCACAATTTCCAGGCAAATGACGGCAGGCGGATCGTCGTCAGCTGAATAAAATCTCAAGAGATCCTTTTGTCTTTTCGTTGTGCATACAAACATACAAAACAACTAAACGAAATTCATTGAGTTACGGCCTCAATCAATGACTTGCACTAAAATCATTACCAATTTCCAATGTAAACAACAACGAACATGTGCGGTCTGTTCCATGCATTTCCATTCCACAATGATTGGCGTTATTCGGTTTGTTGTCTGTTCCCAATTCATTCGAAATGATTGGCCTCATATCGAGCTGGCTTTTTGTTGTTATTGAACTTGGAGCATTTATTAGCCACTTGACTCTTTGGGCCTTCTTTTTTTTCTTTGGTACTTCTACTTATGTTCTCATCTCTTCAAATGCTTAATTATATTCCGCCAACAGAAACTGTTACGAGTACTTTGAAATGTGCCTTATTTTGACCATGCTTTAACACTGAGTTTATATGGATTTATAACGTAAATATAGCATGTATTTTCTGTATTGACATGGATACAATTTTTCTGGTGCAACCAGTGTGTTTTGCTTATCTATCAAATTGCGGTATTTTACTTCTTCTGGAAGCTGTACTGTGTACAAAAGTACTACCAACAATTGTCTTTTATCTCCCTTGTCTTGTTATGTCTTCCTTACAGAAAAGAAAGGTTTTGGTTCATGCAGGTTCGAAATATTCGTCGAAGTTTAATTACGGAGGTACGACACTCTGACACCCCCGTTTTATCGCAATTTTCCATTTAGTGGTTTCAAAACTACCGGTCTGGCAAGGCTGTCAGCTGTTAAATACCTGTCATCTGACGTGTTATTTATTTAGTGAAAGGTTTGCTATTTACGAATATAGATCGTTTAACAACTGAAGAAAGCGTGAAAATAGTTAAAACTTACTACAAAAGTAGTGATTTAAACGTGACCAGTTTTCACGCACTACGGTGTGATTATGGTCGTCATAATCGATCTATTGTGCAAGCAATTGACAAGATTATAAAGAAATTTGAAGAGGCGTTACAGATGTGACCAGGCCTGTGCATCATCGCAATGTACAGGGTTGTCCATATTCGACGGACCCATCTGGCAACGCCATAACTTTTGACAGAGA
>JAHXMU010025423.1:210709-222360 GCA_019455685.1 Philornis downsi
TGCGAATGTGTGTAGCGTTATTGTTGGAAGCAGATATAAACCAAAGTAAAATAAAAATGGAAATGAAAGTGGAAAAGGAAATGACGCACTGTGATCCTTGCTCTTATAATCACAAATCCAAACAAGAAACATCATTCTCTCTCCGCAATTATTTTTATTTATACTGTATTTCCTGACACGAAGTTTTCAGTAAAGATAGTCAAAGATCTTAGCGAACCTTTTGCACAACAAACGAGGATTTAGGCAGGGTGACAGCCTGTCGTACAACCTCTTCAACATACTGTTGGGGATGATTATGAGAAAAGTTGCTGTTAACACGCCTGGTACCATCTTAAACAAAAGCCATACGTTACTCGCATATGCAGATGACATAGACATCATTGGCCGAAAACTGCGAGATGTTACTGCAGCCTTCTCCAGCATCGAGAAGGAAGCAGCGAACATGGGTCTGGTGGTAAGCGAGAACAAAACAAGGTTATTGTACTCGTTTGGGGCGCTGTGTGAGCGTTGCAACTATACTTTTGAGGTACTGGAAGAATTCATCTACCTCGGTTCCACTGTAAACAAAACGAATGTTATCAGTATGGTGATAAAGAGGAGAGTATTGCTTGCTAACAGATGTTACTATGGACTAAGCAAGCGATTCAATGATAAAACCCTCTCTCGACAAACAAAAATTCGACTATACCAGACGTTGGTTCTACCTGTCTTGTTATATGGCGCAGAATCCTGGGTTATGACGCAAGCAGATGAATCAGTACGGGCAGTTTTCGAGAGAAAAATATTCCGGAAAATATATGGGCCCATCATTGTTAATGGAGAGAATCGGCGTAGCATAAACAATGAGCTGTATGAGCTATATGCCGACATCAACGTGGTCAAACGCATTAATAAACAGCGATTGGGTCATATTGTGCGGATGGACCCAAACGCTTCAGCAGGAAAGTTTTCGACAACGAACTAGATGGACGACGCAGAAGAGGGCGACCAAAACTCCGTTGGAGGGACCAGGATTTTGGAACTTCAGGCTATCGAAACTTGGTGTGACGAATTGGAGGAGAAGCGCAGAAGATCGAAGAGCATGGACTTATTTTCTATGGACGGCTTATAATAGACAAGGATGTCTATTCCAGACGCCATCTAAGGAAGATACTGTATTTTCATATACCGCCCTTTTCAAATAACTCTAAAATTGACGAATGTTTAAAGTTAACGAAAGTCGCAAAAGGGGCAAGTAAATTCATTTCTTCACAACAATGGCCATCACGAATTTGGGCCATATGGAGGACGAAGCAAATTAATTCTTCTGCATTTCTTGAATGACAATCGGCGAGCTTCTCACATTCAGTCAGCTTATACTTATTCTATTTTTAGACTCACTCACTGGGACCTGCAGTTTAATGTCGCCTCCGAAAGTTACAGTTTGAGAAATATTTACCAGATTTGTCGATTAATCGACTACTTGAAATTATCAGATTCATAGAGGTGAGTGGCTTTATTCGGGTTTGAACCTGCGATCACGCGAACGATGGTCGCTTGTACTAGCCACAACACCTCGGTGAAGGCCAAAGTATCAACTAAAAAAATAATGAGACGGGAAACACCTTAAAGAAAAATAAAAATACCTAACTGAGGATGAGATCAGCAAAAAAGAAATAAAAAGGAAATAAAAATATAGTAATTAATGTAAAATTTAAATGGAATATATTAATGTAATAAATAAATATAATAAATTATTTAACAATGGATAACAAAAATCTTCGCAGACACTTGATCACCTCAACATTGCCAAAGCATGTAAACACAACTTTAAAAGAGTTACAGAAAGATATGACAACAGCAATATCAAGGGAAACAGATCAATACTAATCACTCACTCACTCTGATAATGGCGTACTTTCGAAGAGTGTCACATTGAAGAGTGATAAGAGATGTATTCGTTGTTGATTATGATGACTCTCTCAGAAAGAGATCAGTGTTGGTTTGCCGATGATATTGCTCTAAATAAAAGTTATTAAAATTATTATTATTATTAAAAGTTTTCTCACTGTTTACTTAACATTAATGTTTGACCAAAACATTAGCACAAATTAACATTATTATTATCATCATCGTCAGATCTTATTTGAAGCGTGCAAATCGTACTCATGTATCGCAATATATGGGGTGTTTCCCCCTTTTGGAGGCTATGACGAAAACCGGCAAGTTTCGTGTGAAATGGTTGGCACCGATGGATCAGGAATATTGCATCCTCTTCCCACAATAACTGCCAAACTATCGTAATGCAAATGAATTAAAACACGAAACACTAAGAACGCTTGCAAGTAATCACTGACGATGATGAATATCGACAAGTATTAGGAAGTTTATAATAAACAGAGCAAATTACATTTATCAATGATTCCCAGGACTTCTCAGACGAGACCGCTTTGCACCTTTGACGCAAAAAGCAATTTTTTTTAATTTACAGAATTTAATTTACTAAATCGATGAAACGGCAAAATGACCAAGCTAGTCGATATTGCGAAAAATGAAACTTGGTAGACGCCATAGTGTAAGAGTTCTTTTCCAGATTTGATTTAACATCAAAAAGCAAACAAATAAGATAAAACGTCAATTCTTTGATAAATAAACAATTAAGAATAAGCAGTATCCGCATACAGAGGGCGTAACTGAAGCAAAATGAGACCGTTACTTTTGAAATTAAAATTTAACAAACTTCAACCTTTTCAACACAGCAAGCTTTTACAAATTATATTGGTAAAAAGAGGCAACTCCTTATAAAACATATGTTTTACATTTCAAGGCGACACGTTGTTTGGTATTTTCACTTGAGACATCAAAAGTAAACGTTCTCAGTGAATTTTTAAACAAAAACTGGAAAAAGTTCGTCACTATTATGTAATTCAATATTTCTGTGCTAGATTCTATCGTATAAGCTTCCAAGACGAACACCGTAGTGGTCGACCAATTGAGGTGTCCATGTCAGACAAGGTTAATAAAATCTACGAAATAGTATTGGATGATTGTCACATGAATGTGCGTGAGCTGAAATGATAGTCATTTCAAAAAGTGATATACATCGTATATTGACCGAAGATGTGAAGATGAGAAAGTTGTGCGCAAGATGGGTGCCGCGCTTGCTTTCAATAGAGCAAAAACAGTAGCGTGAAGATGTTTCAGTAGAGTTAAGTTCAGTTTGCCAAAGTTTCACCGCAATAAAGACGAATTTTTGCGTCGATTTATAACCATGGATGAGACATGGGTCCACCACTTCACACCCGAGGCAAAGGAACATTCAAACTAGGGGACTAGAATGGGGGAATTGTGTCTAAAGGACGTTTCTAGCAGGCAAAGTTAAGACATCTGTTTTCTGGGATGCGCATAGGTTCATTTTTATTGATTATCATCAGAACGGAAAACGGAACGATATACTAATTTATTGCAGCGATTAGGTGATAAAATTTTGGAAAAAGGGCGCATTTGGCGAAAAAGTAAGTGTTGTTTTATCAAGACAATGCTCCATTTCACACATCCATTATTGCGATGGCCAATATTAATTAACTAAAGTTCGAATTGTTTCGTCACCCACCTTATTCGTTAGATTTAGCTCTCTCAAACTGTTTTCTATTTTCAAACTTGAAAAAAATGGCCCGGTGGTAAAAGATTTGCCAACAATGAAGAAGTGGAGTCTGTGGTTGATACCTATTTTAAGGAATTTGACAAATTTAGCTTCCTCGAACTATTCTCAGTTTCCAAACTTGAAAAAGATTTGTCAACAATGAAGAAGTGAATTCTGCGGTTGATGGCTATTTTAAGAAACTTGGCAGTTCTTACAATAAACAGGGTATAGAAGAAGCTATTGAATATCGTTGGACAAAGTGTATCGAGCTAAATGGAGATTATGTTGAAAAATAAAGAAACATTTTCCAACTTTTTTGTGTCTTCTTTGTTAGGTCGGCTAGGTTTGGGGTCGCCCTCGTATTGATGCAACATAAACATTTTTTCGTCAGAAAAATCAAAGTGTTTTAACTCTTTCGCTCTTGCTAGACGAATTGATTTTTGTATGAAATTTTGCAATTCTTGTATTTTGCAAAAGACTTTAGTCACAATTCATTTTTTTTTTAATCCCTCCCATGCTACAAGCAGACACATTAAGATTTTTCGCTAATTGAGCTGCACTTTGTAGTGGATTACGTTCGATTCAAATCCTCACCTTTCGAATCATTTCTGGTAATGTTGTTGTTTTTGAATGTCCATTTTCAAGGCTTTGTTCGATGGCGCCCGTATCATTTTACCAGTGTAATTTGTTCGTACATAAATGTCATAGCTCATTAACAACGGCCGGTTGAGATCTTCTAATTAAATACAAAACAATAATACTATTGGATTTGAATCCCATTTCGATAACTTTTTTTGAAGTAAAACGATTTGCTTCCGCATTTTTGCAAAGAACTTAACAGATCAACGTTTGTCAAAAGATGAGCGCGCTGTCATTGCTCAATTGTGTGCTACAGCGACGTGAATTTACTATCACACTATCGAGTGTCTCGTCCTGTAAAGTAATGAAGAGCTGTAAATCATAAATTGGGGTTTTTTCATCTGCTCTAAGATGGCAAAAAAACGCACAATGTTCGTTTTGGAAAGCATCTTGAAACACACGCGATGTATACATCAAAAGCTGCAAAAGTTATGATGAAAATAACACAGTTGAAATCTGGGAAACTCGATTTTTGTCATAAAGAAGCACCAAATTGATGCTTTTTAATTTGCTATGCGCCATATAAAAGCCCACGTCTCCGATCTAAATGAAACTTTTCACGTATATCAACTGTCTTTGTTTAATTCGGTTTGTGAAATAGAACTTTGCTTTTGTGTTTTTGTATTCAAGCTCAAAACCAGTTTAGCTTTTTGTGCAGTTTGATTGACGAAAAGAAGTTTTGGCAAAATGATATTCTCATAATCCCAAGCAGTCTGTACAGCTATTGCCGATCCAGTAATGGTTACGCATTTTTGTTGAAAAACTCAATCGGCTTCCAAACAACATTTTTTGTTGTTGGTTGCGAAATCAATAAAAGTAAAGGAAATAAGTTTTGCGAATATTTCTCATAAATGAATGCTTGGGATATTCTTCGAGCCTGCGCAGTCAAAGAGAAATTTTCATTAAGTTGAGAGTTTAAAAACGCATAAAACTTGATAAATTGTATACCATCATTATATCAAGCCTACTGGTGGGGATCCGTGGTTGGATACGCAATAGCTATACGACAGCCTGGCAATATGAGAATATCATTTTGCCAAAACTTCTTTTTGTTAAACAAGCTTTGCAAAAAGCTAAACTGGTCTTAAGCTTGAGTAAACGCAAAAACATAGTTTCAGGAATATTCGGACCCAAATTACCCAAACTCGATGGACGGCGCAGAAGAGGGCGATCAAAACTCCGTTTTAAGGACCAGGCTTTTGAAATACTGTCAAACCTTGGAGTGAGGAATTAAAGGAGAAGCTTAGAAGATCGAAGCGCTTGGAATTATTTTCTACGAGTGGCGTATGATAGATAAGGATGTCTATTCCAGTCGCCACCTAAGAAGAAGAAGAAGAAATTAACCAAAAACCGGAAACCGTCACTGAAAAACTGGCTCAAAATTATTTTCTAATTTTAATCTTTTAAAATCTAATTTCTAATATTATCGCAACTTGGTGTGACGAACTAGAGGAGAAGCTTAGAAGATCGAAGCGCTTGGAATTATTTTTACGTGCGGCGTATAATAGATAAGGATATCTATTCCAGTCGCCACCTAAGAAAAAGGGGAAGAAATTACCCAAAAACCGGAGGCCGTCACTGAAAAACTGGCCAAAAATTATTTTCTAATTTTAATCTATCTAAATCTAATTTCTAATACTATCGAAACTTGGTGTGAGGAACTAGAGGAGAAACTTAGAAGATCGAAGCGCTTGGAATTATTTTCTACGTGTGGCGTATGATAGATAAGGATGTCTATTCCAGTCGCCACCTAAGAAGAAGAAGAAGAAATTACCTAAAACTGGAGACCGTCACTGAAAAACTGGCTCAAAATTATTTTCTAATTTTTATCTTTTGAAATCTAATTTCTAATACCATCGAAACTTGGTGTGACGAACTAGAGGAGAAGCTTAGAAGATCGAAGCGCTTGGAATTATTTTCTACGTGCGGCGTATAATAGATAAGGATGTCTATTTCAGTCGCCACCTAAGAAGAAGAAGAAGAAATTACCCAAAAACTGGAGACCGTCACTGAAAAACTGGCTCACAATTATTTTCTAATTTTAATCTTTTGAAAACTAATTTCTAATACTATCGAAACTTGGTGTGACGAACTAGAGGAGAAGCTTGGAAGATCGAAGCGTTTGGAATTATTTTCTACGTGCGGCGTATAACAGATAAGGATGTCTATTCCAGTCGTCACCATTTTCCAATTTTAATCTATCGAAATCTAATTTCTAATACTATCGAAACTTGGTGTGACGAACTAGAGGAGAAACTTAGAAGATCGAAGCGCTTGGAATTATTTTCTACGTGCGGCGTATAATAGATAAGGATGTCTATTTCAGTCGCCACCTAAGAAGAAGAAGAAGAAGAAATTACCCAAAACTGGAGACCGTCACTGAAAAACTGGCTCAAAATTATTTTTTAAATTTGTGTAAACATAAAGATGTAAAAGTCTGTCCAAACGGTTGTAAATTAAAAAATGTGTCGCGGTTAAATCACTGTGCAGCATATTCGATGTTCACCACCCCCTCTAAAGAATATTCACATAGATGTAACGTGTATGGGTGTATGGGTGTGTAGGTATTTTTCAGCGGAGAAAACTCGTTTATTATCATAAAACAAGGGATGCGCAAAGTCGGGTCGTAAATCTTTCCGATAATATTTTATACGAAACATTTTCTTTCATGTTATGTTCTTTTTTTTATTTATTTATTTATTTTGTTTCTCTCCCATGATGTTCTTTTTTTCTGATTATTATTCATTCATTTTATTTATTTCAGTTACTTTTGTGGTAGCGAATTTAAGATGGGAATTGCCAAAATCTGAGGGCCTCCGTAGACGCACGTATAGCTCAGGTGGGTGAATGCATAACTGGAGACATTTCCAAAATCTGTTTCCGCTGCCGATGTAAAAACGGTCATTGATTGTCTACAAAGTTCCTTCAATTTTGTCAAGTCCTTCAGGAAGGACAAGTCTCCATTACACGATGGCCGGTGATGGTGCGTTTGTGTAGATTTATAGAAAATTATATTCTGAAAGTAAACTCCCGCGCGTGTACATACATATGAATTGGAAGTAGTCAATTTAGTAGCCTGCCGCTTAAGACACCCCTGATTGTTACAAATCCTGGGTTTTATTTCACGCACACACATACACACACGCACAGACAGACAGAGCGGTTGTGATTTGGCTTTTTGACGTCTGACAACGTTCTATTAAATTACAGCAAATCCAAAAAGGGGGGAAGCGCGCCGAGCAATGAAAGCACCAAACAAATGTCAGTGGCAGTGCGTGTGGCATACGGGAGTGTATCATCCACATGCAATGCCACATTTGGATGTACATACGTATACTTGTCGCACTTACACATGTACATATACATACTCGTATCCATTCTTGATTCAGATATCAATGCTTGTGTGCGGGAGTTAGTGGGAAATGAAATGGGAAAGTTTGTTAACAGCAGTCGGCGAAATTGTGTTCCGATGGCAGAGTAATCTTCGTACATAAACGAAAATTAAAGTACACAATTGAGATAAGATGGAAAGATATGAATGGATGGCATAGAGTCAAATCTATCCAACCAACCATTCAACCGACCAAGCAACAACAAACCAATCTAATCTGTTGGGTATTCTATGCGTAGTTGTACTTGCACATCCTCAAACAGCCACACATACGTATAAATTGTGTGTGTGTATGTGTGTGTATGTATGACGACGAGCAATTTATTTAAAGTTGAGAGATGAATTGAATGAATGAATGGCAACTGCTCCAATAGCATCTCTATCCGAACACAACGGTAGATGAGAGCTCTGATAAACGCCCTAGTATTGATGATGATGATGATGATGATGATGATTTCCTTGTTCTCATCATAATCTTGATCTGTGTAAAAGTGTGTTCATATCAATGTGCGTTTGTGTGTGTGTGAATCACTTTTTCACTTACCGTTTAAAATTATAACAACTTAAAACACCACAATAAACGCTTTGACCTGACCCTCCAATTACGCATTTAGTAGTTGAATCTTCGAATCATGCTGCAGATAACAATCTTAAATTATAAAAAGCGTCATTTCCACTCGCAAGGCATAAAGACAACAAAGCATCTCTGCAGCATCTCTTTCGAACCGCCGTTGTGTTGTACTGGAATCCTTGGAAAAAGATGCGCAATTATGTTTCTCATCAATTTCAATAGATTGTGTGTTTTCATTTGGAAACGAAAACATTGATAACTTGTCAAAGAACAAAGGATTACATGCCCAGATTTTATGAGAAAATGATCCTGCCTTTGTCGCCCTGTTTACCTGTAATGCGGAATCGCATACTCTCTCTCTTAGTGTCGGTGATCTTCACACGAATTCCCCCTGAAAGGTGACACTTGAGGAGACAAAACTCTTATGTGCCCCGTATTTAAAAAAATGCAGCATTATTGTGTTCAGATGAGACGTACCTTACAACGTAACACTTGTAACGTACTTGCAGGTCCCTTCATGTAATTTGGTGCCGTCTAGATTCTTCCTCTATTCTAGCCCTTTGCCTCCAGCTCCTCTTAAATGTATTCATAACAACTGTCTATTTGACAGTTGTTATTCAATTATGTAGCCCCTGTTTGCCAAACAATTTCGTCTGATGCGTTCCCATGATTGCCAGTTCCCACAATTCGGTGTTGTGCGGTGCAGCGCCAGCAATTACAAATTCGTTGCGTTACAGGTCCCAAGGGACGGCCAAGCCACTCAATCATAAAAATTGCAATAAAATTATGCGCTTATTTTTTGCATAACAACATAAAAACCGCCTCAAATACAATTCTAACGCTATCTGCAAATGCGCCATAACGCAATTACCACCGGCGAGAGGCCGCATTCCCACCATCCCAACTGTCACAACAAATCAAAACATTTGTGATCAAGCAATTAGGACTGTTTACGCAGAGCATCAGCACATGAGTGCGGCCGACCAACGCACGGATGACACCACAACAAGCAATTAAGCGGCGACAGCAATCGCGACAACGGCGATGCACTGCACTCCTTTCTCCAGGAAGCTGGGATGGTGGCCCTAATAAAAAGTACAATCACAAATCGATTAGTTCCACAACAAATTGAAATATCCTGGTAGCCCGGCACAGTTAATATCGCTGCCACAACTACCACCGTTGCTGCCCCTCGCAATTGCCATCAACAACCACTTACCACCCCTTTTTGCATCAACGTACGCCGTTGAATGCTCAAGTTTGTAGTTACAACTAACAATCGATGTAGGAATTCAAGTGCTATTGTTTCCTCATTAGGAGATGGGACGAAAATTTAATGTGTAGACACGTTGAAGCTGTCTTATCGACCATCTCGTCGATTAGTTATCACTGCAACTAAATTAAGCTATGGCAGAGCTCACATAAATCGAACAAATTTGTATCCAATTTAAAATTATGTACGAATATTGATTGGCAAATATTTAGTATGAGAATTTTAGCAAATCTTTAATGAATGATATTAAATCTGTCAGATTGTGTTAATGTGTGTTAAACTGAGAATTTCAGTATTACTGGTTAATTGATGTTATTAAAAACTTGCTAATAATTCCGATTTTTTCCGATGCCTTCAAACTTTCCTTCACGCTAAGCTCATGGTGAAATCTGTGAATATTATTTATTTTCTAGCCAAAAAAAACATCAACCGTTTGTAAAGAAACATTTCTGAACTTAACAATAGCCGGTATAATCAAATTCGGATTTGTAGGAATGACAATTATGCTTTAAGTATCATGATCCTAGATATGATCATAGACAGAATTAATCGCCTAAACAAAAATGTAATCCACAGACTGTACGAGTACAGCGTTTGGCGCTCGAAATGTTATCAATCAAAAATGCTGTAATTTTGGCAATTTTTGTTTTATTTCATTTAAAAACTTGGTGTGCAACGTAAAAATATTTCAAATTTTAAGAAAATTATATTATTGTTCGATGGAAAACTCTATGAATTTCATAGATATGTTTATAGACAGAATCAATCGCCCAAACAAAACTATAGTCCACAGACTATCAGGATTTGGCGCTCAAAATGTTACCAATCAAAAATGCTATAATTTTTGCATTTTTTTATTTTATTTCATTTAAAAACTTGGGGTATAACGAAAAAACATTTCGATGCAAAACTATATGAATTTCATAGATATGATCATAGACAGAATCAATCGTCCAAACAAAACTGTAATCCACAGACTATACAGCGCTTGGCGCTCAAAATGTTACCAATCAAAAATGCTGTAATTTTGGCAATTTTTGTTTTATTTAATTTAAAAACCTGGGGTATAACGCAAAAACATTTCAAATTCTAAGAAAATTATATTACTGTTCAATGGATAACAACTTTAGCGTGAATAAAAGCATCGAGTCTGTCTGGGAAGGCTTCACACGCTACGCCGTTGTGACCTGATAGTATTTTGTCCCATTCTCGGCTAAAATCAATCCTTAAGACGTTGATCGCCTCATATTTTTTAGATGATATTGTGGCCTCCAAAATAGACTATATGGCGAAATCCTAACAAATAGCTTTTGTGATCGACCATTTTTTCTCCCCAATTCGGGCGATATCTCGGCTATAACTTAACGAATCTTGGCTTTCAAATGCTCCAACATTTGAGAATTATCCGCGTAAACACGATTTTTGACGTAGCCCCACAAAAAAGTCTAACGGCGTCAAATTGCACGATCTTGGTGGCCAACTAACGTCGTCAAAACGTCAAATCACGCTTTCTGGAGACTTCTCATGCAATAAAGCCAAATCGGTCGTATTATGTTGCTCATGGCACCGTCTTGTTGAAACCTTATTATCATAATCTTCAATTGCAAGCTAAAAAAAGTCGGTTATAACACGGCCTTTGCCCTCTGAATTGAAGTTTGGATTAACCCCCACATTTTCACCAACAGAAGCAATACTTTCGGCACTGCGTACATTGTCATGATGCACAAGCTTGACCACATCTGTAACACTTCCAGTCTCTTCAAATTTCTTTACAATCTCGCAAATTCCTTGTACAGTAGATCGATTATGACGACCCATCATGCACGAAAAATGTCCACGTTAGAGTCACAACTTTCGCAGTAAGTTTTAACTATTTTTACGCATTCTTTGGTTGTTAAACGATGCATATTCGTAAATGGCAAACCTTTTCACTAAAGAGTAAAATCAACAGAATTATATACCGAGTTGTAAAGTCTCATAGATCTACAATAAAGAGGTTTATAATAAAAGTAGTTGGTAAAGTGAGTGTCATTAATATAAATCACAACTGTTGCATTCCAATTAAATGAGATATACTCTAGTTTTGTTCATACAAACGATGTACAGGGTTGCCCATATTCGACGGACCCATCTGGCAACGCCATAACTTTTGACA
>JAHXMU010025423.1:230473-256818 GCA_019455685.1 Philornis downsi
CGACTCAAAAATAAACCCCTGATATAGACCAACGGACTTGGTCCAAATTTGCAAACTCATCACCTGCCTAACCTCACTTTTCACTTTTTTAATTCTACGCATACCGCAAATTGAATAATTAACTAATAATAAGATAATTGAGCAATTAAATTAATAATAATAACACTTATGCTTCCTTTTTTGTAATTTTAGTCTGCTTTCAACAATATTCACACCACAAAACACAAAAACACCGACAAGACGCGCCAATTTTCTCACAAATAACATTTTTTTCTATTTACGTTTGGCAAAAGCTACCAGATTTGTAACAAATCAACAGTGCTGCCATAGGATAATATAAAAGATGTCAATGAAATCTCTAATTTAACTCAAATAGTATTCAAGTTGAAAAAATGTTTGATCTCAAGTGGAGAAAAGTGTTGGATATCCAATTGAGAATTAAATTGTTCCTCCAACGTTGGAAAAAAATTTATTTCTCAACTTGATATCAAGTTGAAACCAAATAAGGAGAAAAAAGTTTCACTTCAACTAGAGAATTACATTGGAAATCAACTTGAGAACTAAGCTTTTCTCCAACATTGGAGAAATGACTTTTCAATGCATATTGGGTTATTACAAACATTTTTCATTGCTTGTGTGCTTCCATTTGAAAATCAAAAAGGTCAATAGAAGTGGAAAAATTTAATTAGTAATTTTGAATATGTCGAATGCATTATGAAATTTTTGTTTGACATTCAAAGCACATCAATTGAGAATCAAAATTTTCATACAAATTCAAAACGTATTAATTGATATTCCTAATTTCTAATTAAAATCCGAAATATTTCAATTGAATTTTAAAAGATATCAATTCAAATTGAAAACACACAAAATGAAAACGAAAACGGTTTAGTTAAAAAACAAAACACCTCATTTTAAATTCAATACATTAGAGACATTATATGGGGTTATCCATTCAGTTGTTTCAAAACCGCCGGTCTGGCAAGGCCGTCAACTGTCATCTGAAGTGTGAAAGCTTTGCCATTTACGAATATGAATCGTTTAGCAACCGTAGAACGCGTAAAAATATTTAAAATTTACTACAAAAGTGGTGATTAAAACGTGGGCTTTCAATCGAACAAAATTTTCTTCAGCTATGAAGCTCATTTCTCACTTGGTGGTTGCGTCAACAAGCAAAATTGTCGCATATGGGGCTCGGAGAACAAAGAAATGATTGTGGACAAGCCATTGCAAGTGACTGTTTGGTGTGCATTATGATCTGAAGGTGTCATTGGGCCGTATTTTTTCGAAAACTACCAGCAAAAGGGTCCACTGCTACAACCAATCCAGAGACGAACATTTAAATGACATTATGTTTCATACATAATGGCAAGATCCATTATAATGATATAAAAGCTTTATCGAAGTCACAGCTTTATGTGTGTGTTTATTTAACTTTACTTGAAGCCGAAAAATAGGTAACCCTATATTATATCTGGATCACTAACACAACTATGGAATCCCAAATACAGTGTTGCGCAAAACAAAAGCAACAAAATCTACTCCAGACTATAAATACATAATTTTCATAAAAACAAAACATCTAAAACAAAGCTTACCATTTATTTTCACAGAGGTATTATTAAGCTATAAAACCAATACATTACAACAACAACAACAATTGCGTTTAAAAGAAATATGAAAAAAATGTACAGCAAAGTCGGAATTCACTTGCGCAAAACAATAGCAACAAAGTAGTAAAGGAAGAAAATAGGTTTAAAAAGAATGCGATCTAGCGGTACTTTTACAATGTTTTTGAGAAGCTGCCGTAAAATACTTTCAATCTTTCCATATTAACGACGTTAAGAACATGGCGAGGGAAAAGTTTGGAGACAAATTAAAAATTGAAATAATTAATGACTTTTTAGGTGGTATGAAGCAAGCAGATACAGCAAAAAATTTAAAATTAATAGATCCTGCATTTGCCGGTTGATAAAGAAGTATCGACAGACAGGAGAAATGAAAACCAAACATTTAGGTGGAAGACCTCGAAAAACTTCAAGTCGGACAGAAGTCGGACAAAAACCATTGGTTACAATAAGGCATATAAAAAATAGGTGAGTTTTTATTTTTAGTGTAATGCTGTATTAATATTATTATTATTTCTTTGGAAAAGGGTAAAATTTGCTAAAAGACATCGCACTTGGTCAGTATATTATTATTATATGTATGTACATATATTATTGAGAAGGTCTTGGAAAATACCGATTTTTAAATATGCGTAAATTATCAAACATTTTTAAATCGAGTATATTGCGATTATAAACAAAAAGCTTTCTTCAATTTAATTCAAAGTGTCGTACTTTGTGAACATTTTCATCAAATCGTTTAAGGAATCGTGAAGTTTGAATTTCACTCAGAGCGTCATACAACGCGCAATTAATCGTTATATGTAGATTTGTAATCGAAAGATTTCTTGTTGTAACAAATCCCATTTGAAAGAAGGTTTCGAGTATGCAACAAACTGCCCATATAAATTATAATTTGTAAATACACATCATCAAATTGCCAGACATCTAAGCTTTTTTCACTATAAAATCCTCGAGTTTTTGTGTTTCGATAAGAAACATTGTAATTACAATACCCTCATATTCTACATATTATCGACGGAGAGGCGATTTACATCTACAAATCCTTGTAGGAAATATTGAAGCTCTAGATTGTAAACAATTTTTTTTTTAGTAAACAAAAAGATATCTTCATACATAGATTTTCTCTTCTAAACACACTCCTCACGGAGAAAAGTTTTCTGGATAAAATTCCGCATTTAAAAATCTGTCTGCCATTAACGAATTGTTCCCATTTGAGATTTTTCAGAATTTAAAAGTGGCTGAAATTATTTGAATGTTGAATTAATATTTGCCGGCAATTGGTGTCGGTCCATTGACTAAAGTGAAACTTCCCTAAGTGAACTGACTCAATCGGTTACGGTGCTATTTTCGCTCAGTTTGTTGTCCATTTGATCTCATTTGCTGTTCTAGAATCGCAAATCAAAACAAAATTCGCACGTTGTTCTCTAGTATGGATAATATGAGTTTACGCTACTTTCGTCCACACACACACACACACACACCCAAATGCACAGTATCTTGTTCTCCCTATTAGACACATTTTTCTGTATCATACACTCTCACTCACGCTCTCTCTCTTTCTCTTTATTGTTATAGCCACTCTCTGGCAAACGAAATTACCTTTGCTGTATCAGAGGGAAAGAGTAAAATATATACAAACTGTCTGTTGAGGCGAATTCAGTTGACTCTTTTCACATTCGCCATTTTAAGGGCGGAGTCTGCTGTGGCCGTCTCTCTCTCTGATTGGATGGACGAGTATGCGCTGTGGTGTCACAGACAGCAGGTGTTGCTCGACGAGCACATGATGCTCCCCATTGCTGGGGGAAAATGGAGCATGTTGAGAGGAGTGCGTGTACATGTTGGTTGTTTTGTGTAGAGCTGTGGCATTAATATCTGTCTGTGTATCAGTATCTGTTGGTTATCTGTGTATGTATCATGTCCTTCATGGCTGTTTTCTGTCTGTCCGTCCGCCTGTCTGTCTACCAGTCGCTTTAATGCGAAAATACAAAATCTTCCACTGTAAAATTTCGTTGTAAATTTTAGTCACAGCTGTCAGAGGCACAACAGAACGAAAGCAGAAAAAGATGCCCTCTCCATACAATCGAACGAACATACATAGCCATGTACATACATACACTCCTGTTTGTTTGTTTGTTGGTTTGTATGTATGCAAGTAGGATGATGCTCGTATAATTTGACTATGTTATGCTTTCATTGTATTCAAGTTTTGTTTTTTTTTTTTGCATTTTGCTGTTTTTTGCTTTTTGTTATTCTCGTTGTTGTTGTTGTTGCTGTGATGCTTTTCATTTCTGTTGTTGTTGTTGACGTTGTTGTTATGTTATTCTCCTTGTATTCTTTTATCCTTTGTGAGTTCACTGAACGTCAATAGAACAAACAGTGACTACTCGAACTCACCCCATTTTACTCGGAACGTTGAGATTTCATTCCCTTGCCCGTTCCTCTTGAAAACAAACTAATACACACACACAGCTACTTTGAGATGTGCACCCATACATATATGTTATGTTAAAGTGAAAAAAAACACAAACACAAGAAAGAAAAACGTAAAAAAATGGGAAAGGGAAAAGGAGAAAACCCAATTTCGATCTTGATAAAAGCACATTCTTTCTGTGACACTCTGCCTTTGTATTGCTGTAAATCACATTGTGCGATTGCACACACTACCACAGAGACAGATTGATCTGCATATATGTATGTACATGTGCGTGCGTACACACTAACGTGCGTAGATACGAGTACAACATGCGGGATCATCCTTCAGCTCTGGCATCTTTGTATGCAATTGTCATTAAACATATTGTATATGAATATCTATCTTGCATATCTATCTCTGTGGAATCGAAAACATAACAACATCAACAAAACCTCTGCATCTGCCTAATGTGATTTTTAATCAATTCCCAGCGACAGCTCTCGTGCCGGCACCGAGACATTGCCATGTTCGGGGCAGTCATTACTCATCCAGATGGCCAAACGGATGGACGGACAGCTAACGAGTCCAGGCATAACAAACCACCGTATTTACAAGCATAAATGTGTTGACAGTTTGCAATTGATTTTGATGAGTTTAGTTGTCAATAATTACGAGTAATCAGAGTTTAGCTCAATAGTTAGCATTTCCTTTGAGGGCATGGCTATCAATCAAGATATCATTTCACAGTATAGCAAATAGCTGTAACGGCCAATATGCGAATTTGAAAAATACTCCATTCTTTTGCACTGATTACAATACCGAAAGGCAAACACACCTACATACATATGTATGTATATGTATTAGTGTGGCTCACAAATATATAAAAATTTTTTTTTTTCCGGATTGTCAGGCCTCTTCTTTTTGTTGTTGTAGATTATAAGCAAATTTTGAATTTCGAATTTAAGATAAATCAGTTAAAAGGAAAAGGGTGCTCATGAAGGTTGAATTTTCGAAAATTCTGAAAAATTGTTTCATCCGTCTCCAAAATAATATTTAAAAATAAATCACGGTGTTAGGCCTGAATTTTTATTTATTTTAATGTTTAAAAGATATCAAAACAAATAAAATTTTCATCTTATTCAATGCACTAAATTATTTTTCAATATTTAAAAATAAATCACGGTATTAGGCTTGAATTTTTATTTATTTTAATGTTTAAAAGATGTAAAAAAATATTATTTTCATCTTATTCAATTCACTAAATTAGTTTTCATTGTTTGGAACCGTTTCTATTAAAGATTTTTTGCTTATATCAGTTGGTACCATATTTCGATTTAATTCGACAACTTGTAGGAGGAATTGCTTCTCGTCTTCACTTTTTGGTAGCGCCTTATTAAATTCGTCAAATAATTTTACTGCTCTCTCTACTGTGTCATTAATTACGCATAAATTATTAACTTTTATTTTGCCATTAAGGTATTCTAAATTGCTGTTCCAAGTTTCAGGAAGAGAATGTAAAGGGTGTCCCAACAAGAACGCAAGACTTAAATGACTGATGCAGCAATTGAATTGTTTCTCTGGCTGTATGACATGTGGCGCCGTCCTGTTGAAACCACATGCCCTTCACATTCATTTCTTCAACTCTAGGCACGAAAAAACTGGTTATCATTTCACGATACCGAACACCATTGACTGTTTGCGCTAGACATGCCTCATTTTCATAAAAAAACGTCCAATGATTCCTCCAGCCCAAAATCCACACCACACAGTGACACGTTGAGGATGCATTTGCTTCTCGTGAATCGCTCGAGGATTTCCTCACCCCAAATGCGACAATTCTGCCTATTGACGAAACCATCAAGATGGAAATGGCCTCGTCACTGAAGATGAGTTTATCGGCAAAATCAGCATTTTCATGTTGTCTCTCCAATAGCCAATTAACAAACTCCCTTCGCTGTCCATGGTCAGCTGGCTTCAGTTCCTGAGTCAATTGAACTTTGTATGCATGAAGATGCAAATCTTTCGTCAAAATTCGCTGCTTAGTGAATTTGGAGACACCAATTTGCTGAGCTCGGTGTCGAATTGAGGTGAATGGAGTTTGAGTGACATCATCACGTACAGCTGCGACATTTTCGGTCGATCGACCTGGTCGAAGGCGCGTTGTTGTCTTTACATCACTAACAGACCCAGTTTTGGCAAATTTATCTATTCATCTCTTTACAGTTGACTCTTTTGGAGCATTATTGTGACCCCAAATTGATCGCAATTGACGAACTGTGGCCGCAAAACTTTCACCATTTTGGTAGAACAATTTCACAATGAGAATGCGTTGTTCATTCGTGTAGCGCTCCATTTTTACTAACCTCGTACTTTCTACTAGCAAACAATAAAAATTGTTCAAATGTCAAACAATGACGCTTCGAATGGCGCCAAATTTAATTCTTGCGTTCTTGTTGGGACACCCTTTATAAATGAGTCATTTATTTTTAGTTTGGAGAGCATACGTGCCGTTCTTTTTTTGTGGCGAAATCCCCCAAAAGGGACTGGATTTTTAAAATTTCTGGATTACCTCTTACCAATCGCGAACCCGGTTCGACAGTCATTCGCCGAATGATATCTACTTTCTCAAGGCAAGTCACATTGTCGCAAAACAAAGCTAAACCGACTAGCTCGTCAGACAAATATCGCAAATTGCGTTCCAAAACCTTTCTTGCTGCAATTCCAACTTGAGAGTCAATAGCTTCGTATGCCTTGAAATTTTTCCACAACTGCAGGGCACAATGCGGCGCTTCAGCCGCCAATGGAGCTTGAATCCACGCTTTAGCACAAATGGTCACACCAAACTGGACAAAGCGAGAAATTCGCTTTTCTTCTTCCTCGATAAGATTGAAAATATCCTTCTGCTTTTTGAAGAGTTTAACCATCCTTAGCGCATGATGTAATGGGTTCTGGTGATCGCCAATGAATTTTCGTCGGTGGTTTGCTTAAAACAATCAACGTAAGCTTCATTAGTTCGTGGTAAACATCTCTAATTTTTTCTGCAGTGACAGCTTTTGTTATAATTTCTAGAGTGTGATCAACTAGTTCTTTAGGAACTACGTTCAAATCGAGGATTTCGTAGCTCTCTCTCTCTCTGAAATATTTTCCCAAAACGTCCCTAACTCTTTTAAAAAGGGCAATATCTGGAGAAGTTGAGGGTCCAAAACAAAGCTTAAGCACTTGAGAAAGAATTATCTCAAGCATACGATGTTTACACGCAAGCCGTAGCAGGCGACGGTCGAGTTTTGTTTTTGATTACCCGTATTTAAAGAAGTAGTGTCCAAACTTATACCGATTACTTAATCATACACTTTCCACCCCAGTAGCAAAGCAAAAACAAAAATTATGTAATGGGAATTACAACGAGTAATGGGAATTGCAGCCATTGAACAGAGCCTTCTACGAATTTTGGAAATCTGAAATTTCGCAGAGATAATGTGATGGGATAAGGTAACAATATTAGATATTGGCCTAGCCCAAAATCGAAAAAAATTTGAACCACCCTAATATGCATGCTAACCCACAGCATTTGTATAATTCTGATAGAATTATGTGACTTAGAGCAACTGTCACATAGCAATGACAGTGATTGTCAGTCAGTAATTCTAAATGTTATTCTCTTCTCATATGAAATAACGAAATCCGGTAGCAATAGTATTTATTTGTAAGGGATTTGAAAAAAAAAAAAAAAAAAAAATATGTGGACGCTTTCCTCTGCTGGTTATCTCAGTTCAGCTGATTGCTTGGTTCAATTACCTAATCAGCAGTTTGTCATCAGTAGAATACCAGAGCTTTCCCCGCAAGCACATATACTGAAGTTTTAAAGTGGTTTTGGATGACAGCAACATTCGTCTCTCTCCATGCAGCAGTCATATTCATGAGGGCCAACCTACAACACAGACAACACAAAAAAGTTGCGAAAAATTTACTTTAATAATTCAACATACTCTCATTTTAACCCGATGCACTTTTTTCAGCGGTATTCAATAGCTTCTACACCCTGTTTATTGCAAGATCTGTCATACTTCTTAAAATATTCATCAACTGCAGACTCCACCTCTTAATTGTTGGAAACCTTTTAACACCGAGCCATTTGTTTCCAAGTTTGGAAATAGAAAATATTTAAAGGATCTAAATGTAGCGAATAAAGTGCGCGATGAAGCAATTCAAACATTAATTCATTCACTCTCAATTTCATCAAATGCGGCCATGATTTCATAACCTAAACGCTGCAATAAATTAGCACAAAATTGACCGTTAATGGTTTTTGCTTTCTGAAGATAATCAATAAAAATAATCTAATGCGCATCCCAAAAAACGGACGCCATGACCTTGCCTGCAATTGGAAACGTCCTTGCTTTCGTTGGACACAATTCTTCCATTCTAGTCCACTAGTTGGACTGTTCCTTTGCCTCAGATGTGAAGTGGTGAACCCATGACTCATCCATGGTTATAAATCGACGCAAAAATTCGGCTTTATTGCGGTGAAACATCGTCAAACTGAACTGAACTGTACTGAAACTTCTTCGCGATACTGTTTCATAATTTCATCATCTAAACACTGCAATTAATTAGCACAAAATCTTATTTCTGAATATAATCAATACAAGTAATCCCATGCGCATCCCAAAAAACAGACGCCATGACATTGTCTGCGTATGGAACCGTCTTCGCCTTCTTTGGACACGATTCTCCCACTACAGTCCACTGCTTTGGCTGTTCCTTTGTCTTAGGTGTGAAGTGATGGACCCATGTCTCATCCGTAGTTACAAATCGACGCAAAAATTCGCCTTTATTGCGGTGAAACATAGCCAAACACTCTTCTGGAACATCTTCGCGACACTGCTTTTGCTCTATTAAAAGCAAGCGCGGCACCCATCTTCCGCACAGCTTTCTCATCTTCAAATCTTCGGTCAATATACCATGTATAGCCCTTTTTGAATTGCCTATCATTTCGTCTAGCTAACTCACCTTCAACCGACGATAATCCATTTTGTCGATTTTCTTAGCTATGTCTAGCGTGGACACTTCAATTGGTCAACCACTAAGGTGTTCGTGTTGGCAGCATGTACGGCCTCGCTGAAACTCTGCTAAATAATAGTTTACAATCGTAAACGAAGTAGAATCTTTTTCGGCTTTAATATTGGATGCACTGAGATTTTTCAAATGGAAATATTGAATTACATAACGGTGATTAATTTTTCCCATGTTTACAAATTCACTGAGATCGTCTATTTGTGATGGCTTAAATAAATATACTAAACAACATGGGGGCCTGAATTTTAAGACATATGTTTTATAAGGTTGCTACTTTTCACCAAAATAATTGTTTTCAAACTACTGCCCCCATCTATGCGTCATGTCGGCTAGTTTTGGTAACGCCCTCGTACCATGTCATTATGTTGTGAAATTTTTATATAGTTTTTCTAAATGGCATAAAAATAAATTAAATTTTCGGCCAATTTCCGAATGAATGGAAATACAATTGAATACTTTCACATGGCTAATATTTAAATAGAATATAGAAAATGAAAGATTTTGAATTTCTCTACCCGAAATTACAACGAGCAAAATTGGAATGAATGCAAAAAATTCATACATTTTCGAAACGAAAATAGATATCACCAAACAGACGCCCCACGAATTGGATAATTTTTAATTTTTATGTAGAAAACAATCAAAAATAAGTCTGCAATCGAAAAGGTTTATGAACTATAATGCTTCGAATTGTTCATTTGTATGCAATTTTAAGCATAAAATGCTGTTTGCGGCATCATATCTAACGTCAAGCATGGTGAATTGTTAAATTATATATTTCATTTTAAATGTTATCACTTTTGCTTCTCTCACAAAAAGAGATATTCTTGTGAACCAAGGATATTTTACCATTTCCATACCTCATTATTTGCAAACTTAACAAATAGGTAATTTCCGATATTATTTCCCTTTTTATACAATTCATATTCAACTGCAAATCGCAGCGATATCTCTAAAATTCGCTATATGCAATTATTCGAAATTCCCAGCAAAATTTTCGTTTATAAATAATCAATTGCAGAAGACCTTACAGTGATAAAGAACAAGTTCTACTTTCGGCTCTATAATCAAATATTTTTATTCAAGTTTGTCCCAAAGACAACAGGCATTTATGGGAAATTTCGAATGAAATGTTCGAAAGCATGAAATCCAGCTTAAACAAATTTGTTTGGATGAATAGATTTTTTAAGATTTAAGTTTTTTAGGTTGGCAGCGCTGATTGGTAACGGCGTCCAAACGTCACAATCTGTCACAATGAAAAGTGTACAGTATACTACAGTGCACAGTATACAGGATGACATAACACGCGTTATTCGTGGAATACAAGTCGAAATGCTCGAAAAAGTGACGAAAAATTGGACCTTCTGAATGGACATATGGAGATGGAGCCGCGGACAACATTTATATGAAATTATCTTTAAAAATTAAATGGCAAAGACCAATTTATCGATTCCAATAAAAAATTTTATTGGAGTATTTTATTCGATTGGAAAAAAATAACTACGATTAAAAAATTAACCTATATCAGCGACAAAAGACCGCCTTTCTCAAAAAAGAGTATCCAATTAAGCCAATTGCCTTCAATTGCAGAAGGCCTTATAGTGGCAAAGAACAAGTTCCACTTTCGGTTCTATAATCGATAAGTTTTGTTCGAGTTGGTCACAAAACCAAGAGTTTATAAGAAGCAAAAGTAGGAAGCAGTTATTGGGTATCGCTTCCAAAATACATATCACAATTAAGCAAATTGGCCCGATAAAGAAAGTTCGTTTCAAATGAATACTACAAGACAATCTTATGAAGTTTTTGTCTTGCGTGATCCCACAATATCTTCTCTTTGGTTTCGACTATTTTAATATGAAAACCGGAACACCAACTAAGTAATAGATTCGACTATGTAGATTCACTTGTCTTTACTGAGCTACCCTTATCGGCATTAACGCGGGAACATATTTCGACAGAAACTGTGTTCACGGTTAGTCATTATTTGATAAAACATATACGCTGTTAGCACAAAAAATATAAATTTTTTAAAATATTTATATCTCTGATAAACACTTTTGTGTTCCGTAGAACATATTCTATAATAAATTATGCTTAATCTTTCACTACCTAAGAAATGATTTCAAACTCGTATATATAACATTTGCAAGAAGTTCTACAAAATTTTACTGGGTTGTTTTATTGTGGTTGACTCCAAATGCAATGGTTAAAACACGCGACTATTGTGCATATGATCATGGACTCAAGTCTTGAAGTAACTTTCCTGTTTGAGCGGCGGTCACCTCGTTCTGGGGATGGACACATCGATTAGTCGACAATTCCAAGCAAAAGTTTCTTTTATAGGGTACAAATATAGAATGCGTGTGAACTCACTGAATGTGAGAGGCTCTCCCACACCTAATTCATGGCACGCAGCAAGTCCTTTGATTATTAATGATCAAGATGTTAATAAAATTATATACGAGTACATATAATTGGTGATTCATTTAGAGATATGTACCTTTTCCAGTAGGAATTTTATGACAGTTTTAAGTCTCGCCTTTTCTTTCTTCAATTTTCTTTCAAATATAGTCCAGGAAAAAGCTAGACCGGCACTGTGTCTACAAAGTTTTCAGCTGTATTACGAAAATTAACGTTGTACGAAAAATACGTTTCGTCCGTTCATACCAAAAGTTTATTCAGCCATGAGATCCATTTCCGGCCTAATGGTAAAATTACTATACAGTGTTATCCAATTTATTGATTTCAAAATCGCCGGTATGGCAAGGCTGTCAGTTATTAACTACCTGTCATCTGAAGTGTTTTTTATTTAGCAAGACGATTGCCATTTACGAATAAGAATCATTTAACAAAAGAAGAGCGCGTAAAAATAGTTAAAACTTACCACAAAGGCGGTGATTCAAACATGGTCACTTTTCGTACATTACGAGGTGATTATGGTGATCATAATTGACCTACCGTGCAAGAAACTGGCAAGATTACAAAGAAATATGAAAAGATTGAAAGCATTATAGATGTGGCCAGGCCTGTGCATCATCGCAATAGACGCACTGCCGAAAATATCTCTTCTCTCTGTAAAAGTTTGGTATTCATGTCAATTCAATTCAGAGCGCTATGGCCGTATGATAATTGACTTTTTTTTGGCTTCCAATTGAAGATTATGAACTAGACGACATGTGATTTCAACAAGACAATGTCACGAATCACATAACACGATCGATTTTCGCTTTATTGCATAAGAAGTTTCGAAGAAGCGTAATTTCACGTTTTGGCGAGATCTGACGCCGCTAGACTTTTTTTGTGGGGCTATGTGAAAGACCGTGTTTACGCGGATAGTAGTCAAACGTTGGAGCATTTGAAAACCAACATTCGTCCAGTTATCGCCGAGATACCGACCAAAATGTGCGAAATTGTGGTCGAAAACTACCCCAAAAGGATCCACTGCTGCAATCAATCCAAAGGCGATCAATTAAATGACATTGTATTTTGTACATAATGGCAAGGTCCAAAAATTATAATGAAATAAAAGTTTCATCGAAATCATAGCTTTGTGTGTGTTTTGAAACCAAAAAATGGATAGCCCAGTATAATGCCGAAAGAGTTATCCATCCAGCCAGCTGTCAATATAGACAATTTCACAGGTTTTTGAGTAATAAAGTTCAACAGCAATAACAAATAATTGCTAATAGAAAAACGATCTTGAACCGAATAAAGAATCAAAATCACATAATGTAAATTATTATAGAAATCGTAGAGTCGCTTTCAGCCGCGCCTGTTGTGTTAAAAAATGTTTTTAAAGGCTTAATAAAAAGTAATGTCATCCATTTTTAAATGTTGAAAGGAAAACTTGACAAAAATATATACCCAAATATGTTAAGATTTCTATCAGTTGCTTTAAAACTCCCAACATACACCGCTGTATGTATACGATGTATCAAGACCGATTTACAAATTTAGATTTTATAGACATTGAAAACGAAACAGTGACATTTTCTATAAGAGTCGACAATATTTTGAACGTTTTTTTCAAAGAGACTATCTGCTTCATTCACTTTATTTAAAGAAACTCAACTATTTTTCTATTCCTAATAAAAAACACTAAATTTGATTCATTTTGTTTATACTTGATTAGAAAGTTATTGGTTTAAAAGGCTAAATTTTTGTAACTGAAATCTTTATAGTTGTTTTGTTTATCGTTTAGTTTAGTTTTGTTATAATTTTGTCAAATTCAAAGCAAATTCTTATTATACAGGGTGGGCCAAATATGACCTACTACGACCTACGAATAGCGTATTGGTTTCCACGTTGTCTTCAGTGCGAATATTTCGATGGGCACCTCGTCCAGGACGGTCGGCCACTGAACCCAGTTCCTCAAAACGACCGACCAAACTCCTAATCATGAAGGCTGTGGGAGTTGATCTGGAATTAAAATGTTGCCGAAATTTTCGCTGCGTTAAAACAATTGATCGTTGACAAGAATAGAAAAACTCGATAATTTTAACGCGTTGTGTTGTACTGTAGGGTTCCATAATAAATTTCCAACAAATCAATTATAACCTGCAAAAGGAGAAAAATAAATATGTCAAAAAATAAAAAAGTTATTTGTGCTTATCATTAGTAGGTCTTATTTGGCTCACCCTGTATTTTCTTACAAATTATATTTCTATATTTCGAAATATAATGAGAAACAATCTATTACTGCGCCAATGCGTGATATACATTAAAACAAGCCTGAAATTTACTGATATCTTGTACAGGCATCGTAATTGGTCCACATTGGTATAGAATAGATAAATATAAGAATCGATACTTTACATATTTTGCTTTGGTCATTACAAACGTCTGTTGTATAAAAGGAGATCCCTTGAAACTTACGATTGCACTCCCAAAAGTAGCCGACCTAATAATGAAGACAGCAAAAAGTTTGAGAACATTTTCTTTAATTTTCAACATAATCTCTCCTTTTAGCTCGATTTACTCCTTCCAGCAATATTCAATAGCTTCTATGCCTTATTTATAGTAAGAACTGTCAAACTCCTTAAAACAGCCATCAATCGCAGACTCCACCTCTTCATTGTTGGCAAATCTTTTACCATAATTTTTTCACGTTTGGAAATAGAATATAGTCCGAGGAAGCTAAATCTAAGGAATAAGGTATGTGATGAAGCAAATCGAATATTAATTCATTAATTTTGGCCGTAGCAATAGTAGATGTGTGAACCCTGAAAATTGTCTTGATGAAACAACACCTTCTTTTTCGCCAAATGCGGACTTTTTTCTATAATGTCACCACCTAAACGCAGCATTAGATTCCGCTTTTCCTTTCTGAATATAATCAATACAAAAAATTCCCCGCGCATCCCAAAAAAACAGACGCCATGACCTTCCTTGCAGATGGAACCGTATTCGCCTTCATTGGACAGGATTCTTCTATTCCAGTCCATTGCTCCTTTGTCTTAGGTGTGAAGCGGTGGACCCATGTCCCATCCATGGTTATAAATCGACGCAAAAATTCAGCTTCATTATGGTAAAACATCGCCAAATACTTCACTGAAACCCTACAATACGCTGTTTTTGCTCTATTGAAAGCAAACGCGGTACCCATCTTAAGTATAGCTTTCTCATCTTCAAATCTTCGGTCAATATACGACGTATAGCACTTTTTGAAATGCCTGTCATTTCAGTTAGCTCAAACACCTTCAGCCGACAATCATCCAATACCATTTCGTGGATTTTCTTAACCTTGTCTTGCGCGGACACCTCAATTGGTCGACTATTACAGCGTTCGTCTTGGCAGCTTGTGCGGCCTCGTCGAAACTGTGCTACGCAATATTTTAGAGTCGTAAGCGAAGGAGTAGAATCTAGCTCGGCTGTAATATTGATGGGACTAAGATCTTCCAAATCAATATATTGAATTACATATAGGGTGACCAATTTTTTCCATGTTTACAAATTCACTGAGATCGTTTACCTTTGATGGCTCAAATAAAAATACTAAACAACGTCGCGCCTTAAAACTTAAAATATGTATTCTATAAGGTTGTCACTTTTCACGTAAATAATTCTTTTTCAAACTATTGGCAACATCTATTGGTATACGTCAGGTCGATTAGTTTGGGACCGCCCCCGTACATAAAGCCCTAAGTAATGCCTAACATTTGCTACCATAATATAACCAGATTAGTAAATAGGTAGGATGTAAATCTCATGTGTTTTAAACATGCATTATAATTTCAAAAATTTACTCAACAATCACTAGAAGAAAATGTAGCGAGCATAATGAAAATTGTATATTTCATATTTCTTGAATTATGGTTAAAATATTATTAACTCAGAGATCCAATCTGATTTAATCAATTATCGGGATCAGAGGACATTATTTTTACAACGTTTTAAATTAATAATGTGTGTTCTCACAGTGAACACATTTGAAACTAACTGGTACTGAATTGAGTGTAAATTGAAACGAAACGTTGTTAATACTAATCAACTGAAGAGGATTGAGGCCACTAATGTCATGCCAATGAGTAGTACTAATATTTTTCAATTCCATATTTTGAGTTACGATAGTCCAGCATAAAATGACTTCTTGACTATACAAAATTTATATACATATATGGCATACAAAACCAGATGGGATTTTTTCAGAAAACCAATTTCCCCTTCTCCTAATTGAATCAATTTTGATGTCTTGAAAAGTTGGCGTCAAACAACCGAAATATTTCACAGAGGACACATTGATGAATTCTGCTGTTCAAATTCAATTTTGTTTGAAAATAATGTTGATAGTTTTGGGATGTGGTACCAAAGTATTTAATTTTGCCCCATAATGTACTTGATATGTTCTTTTGATGAAGAGAAATATTCTTCAAGACATTGTTTGCTCGTAAAAAAATTAGAGGCATTGCCAGCTTTTCTTACGAGTATTGTTTTCCAACACCAAATTCTATACTTATATTTTGCTTCATAATATGATCGATAATTTATATATATACATATATATATATACATATATATGCAAAATTGTAAAATTGTATCGTTTATTATTTTTATTACATTTCACAAGTTTGTAAACGTATTATCGAAAATTATTCCGATTTCAGTGTTGGAAACAAACAAAAAATGGGTTGCTGTTGCCACTTAATTTAATTTTATTTACTTATTTGGCTTGTAATTTAAAGCCTTTCGGCCAATTATAAGTAAATTACAATATGCAACAAGCCATATATTAGATTTAATCTGCTCAATAATATAAATTAAAAAAAAAGGCAATAAACATTAAATACAAAATTTATAAAAATATAATATGATTTTAAAGAGGGTATGATTATTGAAGAAAAAAATATGAAAAAGGAATAATTTAGAAGTTAATCGGTATATTATCCTGCTCACAATTTAATTGAAAATAAAGTTTTACAGGAAAGTGCTGAAAGTGTTGCAGAATGTGCCTTTTGTACGAATCAGGACATAATTTAAAACATTTTAAATGGCTTGGTAGTAAATTGTAAATTCGTGCTACTCTTACTACAAAAGCACGATCCATGAGTGAGGTTATTTTAGGAATGAGAAGCTGCTTACTACGAGTGGAATGTGAAAAATTAAAAGAATTACAAAGAAATTAAGGACTACACAGTCGAACAACTTTATAAAATAACAACAAGGACCTGAAATCAATATAATTCTTAAACCTACAGCCCTTGCGAAAAAAGTCTGGTGAAAAAATTTGGCTTCAAATTTTACGACCATATGGAGTTTCACCACGAAATGTCGACAAAGTAATCGTCTGTAGATAAAAATCGAGTAAAACCGATTTTCCAAGAAAGTGATCTTTCGAATGATTGACTACCTAACTTTCGTCAGATGTACCGGGTGCGTCGATATTTTTAATGACCTAGTGATATAGTAAGGCTCCCAACTTGAAAACCCATCTCGAAAATCCCTCGACTCGGGAGAACCATAACTTTTTTTTTAGATCTCCCCATATTGAGCCAGTGTAGGCCGTAAATTAAGCCCAAGCAGATATCACCACATCGGGAAAAAGCAATTCTTCTACAGAATTTTTCGGTACTTCTCAGACTTCTCATGTATTGACACAAATTTCCGATCGTCGCCTTGCAATATTTGCTGAAAACCTAATAAAGAGGATAAATGGAAGTTCCGCATTCCATTTGGATATGTCATTCTGATACATGTCTTTGAATATCCGAACATGCGAACTGAACTTATATCTATTGGAAAAAGAGTAGACAATTCATATCAGTAATCATTGACGTAACAATAAATTCTCTCTGGTGTGGAGGGGAGCTAAATTCACTCAATAGTCCTAATCTGAAAACGCCTGGGGTTGCTAAAAACGTTCTAGTGGGGTTAGTCCCCAATCTGCTTTTAACAACAATCTAGAACTCTCTTTAACTTTTGTGTAGTGTTGGTAAGTGCACCGAACTGCGAACTGTTCATGCTAAGTTTAATTGAATTTGGCGCAATCGAGTTACATATATATATCAGCGTGTGTAATAGATATTTTATATGTAAGCTACCAGAAGCGGGCTTGGTTATCCCTCGTTATCCGACGGACAGTTCAAATCAGCGTAATCCTTTCCATTTACGTTTTTAGCTTTCTGAAGTACTACCACAAGCACACTTAGATTATAAATCCTTTTACAGAAGACCGACTGGTACAAAGAGCTCATTTGCAAATGGACGACTGTTATTCGTCCAAAGAATTTGTTCAACAAATGTAAGCATGAAATATTTATGATCAGTTGAGAAGTAGCAAAACAGCAGACAAAACGAAATAAGCGATGCACAACCATGAGAAATTCAAAGAGGAAAAACTGTGAAATTAAGATGATGTTACAACTGCGATAACGATAAGGCCGACCGACAAACCGTACGAACAGACGAATAAATACTTGTTAAGAATCTCCATGCTTAAGATGAGCCGCTTGCTAACTGTTGTCTGTCCTACTAAGACGAAGTTGGGACTGGAGGGGTGGACAGAAAGCATAACATCGTCATATTGTTTGTCTTCTGGCGAACAAGTTATGATTTCAATATGAAATGCAAAAAAAAAAAGAAAACAAAAACAAAAACTAAACAAAACCCAGGAAAACGGAGCATCTGAGCGACAGCAACAATGAGACAACCAACATCCAGTAGATATATTCAAATTTTGTTTTTGCGATTGTGTTTGAGATAGCACGACTAAACTGAGCCTCTTTGTGCGTGTGTGTGTGTTTGTGTGTGAATGTTCTTAAACTAACTCACCGTTGCTGTTGTTAGTCGCCATTCAACTCAAATCGGACGAGAGCAGGATTGCGTCACATCCAATGAGCGAACGAGAGCATAGGTTCGCATCAGTAGGAAGACATCAAATTCCTTTAAGGTCTCTTTTGGCAATTTAGCTAGCGGCGTGTTTTGTCATCATTGACATAATTTTGGCCTTAACGGGGGCACTTTCGTCCCTCCTTGTCATCGTTGTCATCATCGCTCTTATTGTTGTTGGTTTCTTTGTCATCGTCGACATGGACGGCATATTTCGGATTACCTGAATGTTATTACTTTTCTTCGGCAAGAGTGCAGCGTCGTGCGTATTTGCTGTCAGTGATGAGATTTTCACAAATTCACATTCTTCTCAAAAAGGACTAAAAATGACGGAAGCCAAATTGTGCTAATATTATTTGTCTACGCTGGCTTTTCGCGATGAAATTCCATATAAAAACAAATTGACGTGAAATTTGAAACTAAATTTTTTTCCTACTGGACAGTGTTATGTTTTTTCGCGAGAAAAATTTCCTCAGTGGCAACGCCAAGCTTATTTTCTTTGTCGGTTTCTAACACTGAAATCGGATTACGTTGCATTTTTACATGATAACATATTCGATAATGCATTTTTAAAGTTGTGAAATGAAATAGTAGTGAAAAAGACAAAATTTTACAGTTTTTTTTTAAATATATTATCGAACATACTACGTCGTAAAAACATAAGTTGTTCTGATTTCTGTGTTGGGCACCACAAACAATGTCTCGTGGAGCTTTTTCCTTGTAAACAGAACATAATACTTAGCCTAAACGTGGAAAATGGTACCACAAATTGTTCAGAGGTACAAAACAAACATAATCGCTATAAGCAAAGTTAGATTTGAAGGCGTTCATGACAAACATAGAAATTTCTGTGAAAATTAGGTTTAACATCATTGGGACCGCGAATAATTGTAAATTATAAGAACAGCTCCTTATAATCCTGTTTGCACGGGATTGTATTGTATTGTACTTATATACATATGTATATGTATATGTATATATATACATACATATATATATATATATATATACAGTATCGGACAAAACTAAAGCACGGACTTCTGTTTATCAAGAAACTTTACAATAACATTAAAAAGAATGCCCATTTCAAAAAAAAAAACAAAAACTATATTTGAAAGAATATAACCTACACTCATTAAAAATGATTGCAGAAGTTTTTTTGCTAAATAGTTTAACTACTTTTTTGTGTGCTTATTTTAATACCTTTATTTTAAACCTTATTTTAAACCTTTTGAATGTTTCTTCTTCTATACAATGTTGAATTTATTAACAACAATTACCGTAATTTTTCAAAGATCATTTTAAGTGCGTATAAAGAAAATTTTGCATTCAGTTACTAATTGTTTCTGTGCTTACAAGGTCGTACAAGTTTGTTGTGAATTGTTTTTTTTTTATTATTTCGCTAAATAAATGGCACGAAATAAATATTCAGTTCATTTAAAAGAAAAAATAACAGCTGATTTTAATAACGGTGAATCTGTAACGGTCATTGCAACAAAATTTGGTATTTATCATAGTATTATATCAAGAATAATAAGCCGCTTTCGATCTTCGGGTTCTTTGGCTACAGTACATCAAGGTGGACGGCCACGAAAAACCAGCAAACGAGATGACCAGGCAATAATACGCTTAGTAAAAAAGGATCCGTTCGTATCGTCAAGGATCGCTGTAGAAGAGCCCTAAAATCTTATAAAAGTGCAAAAAAACCCTTTATTTCACGGAAAAATAGACCGGCCAGGATTGAGTTTGCGAAGAAACATATTAATTGGACCACTACACAATGGACAACCGTACTGTTCTCCGACGAATCCAAATTTAATATAAACGGTTCCGATGGATTTAGGCTAGTTCGGCGACCCAGAGGACAGCGTCTTAAGCCACAATATACAAAAGGCATAGTGAAACACGGAGGGGGCAGCGTTTTGGTCTGGGGCTGTTTCTCAGGCCATGGCATTGGTCCAATTCATAGAATAAGTGGAATAATGGATCGATTCGTTTATAGAGACATTCTCCAAAATGTAATGCTTCCACATGCAGATGAGGAGATGCCAATTAAGTGGAGGTACCAACATGACAACGACTCCAAACACACATCTAGGCATGGAAAGAATGGTTCATACAAAATAAAATTGAAGTTTTACAATAGCCGACGCAATCGCCTGATCTCAACCCTATAGAAAATCTATGCGAAATTGTAGATCGAACTATAGACCGCGATAGTTGCAAAAATTTGGATGAGCTCTATAAAAATGTGGAAAATGCCTGGAAAAAAATTTCTCCAGACGTATTAAATAATTTAATTGACTCCATGCATCGAAGATGTGCGAAGTTTTACAAAATAATGATATGCCACAAAATACTGAGTTTTTTCTAGTCCTCAGTTACGTAGTATTGGCTACGTGCTTTAGTATATACTGTATATAAATATATGTATGTATATGTATAGGTATATACATTAATTTCTGTGAATCAGAACTCCAAGAGAAACATCATTTGTATGATATTGTGAAATGCATAAATAAAATTCTGCCAACAGAATGTTTCGGTTGTACCGAGGTGTATTTGGCCTCGTAAAAAGAACATTGTACTTAGCTTAAACGCGGAAAATGGTACCACAAATTGTTTAGCGGCCCAAAACAAACATGACCGCTATAAGCAAAGTTCGTTTTGAAAGCGTTCACGACAAAAAGAAATTTCTGTTTGCGCGTTATTGGGAACGCGAAATATCGTACATTTGCACAGGATTGTATTGCACTGTACTTATACGATATACGAGTATATATGTATATATTCTTATGTATATAAATTCATTCATGTGAATGAACAGACATATCATATCGTATTGTGAAATGCATAAATGAAATTCTGTCAACAGAATGTATCGGTTGTACCGAGCTGTATTACGGTGTGTACCAATAATTGTACTGCATTCTCTGCCTAATGTTTAGAATATTGTGACTTGCTGCTGCAGCTCCCGGTAATCGTATGCGTGCATTTGTCTGTGTGTAGTTGTGTTGGCTTGCGCAGAGTTGAGCCGCTTGTCGCAATTGTACTAATTTGCTGTCATCTGCAATGTGCTGCTTGCTGACTTTACTCGTTTTGTTGTTGTTGTGGTTGCTGTTGTGTGATGTGACGTCGTCGTTGTTTGTGTCGTCGTTGTTGGTGGGTCTCTTTGGTTGCGTTTTATTCTTATTGTTTTGTTATCTTATCAACCAACTTCAGTCAGTTATCACAGATGAGGACAACGATGATGGCGATGATTATGCGATGGATGGATGGATGGATGTTTCCACAGTAGACAATTTTGTTAGCAGTTTGTTTGTTGTGTCTTCTTGTTGTGCCCAACTTTTCTACTGTTTTCGAATTTCCCAGAGATTTGTAGTAGGCGTCAACGAAGACGCGGTGTCGTCGTAGTTTCCGTCGTCCTTGCAACGGACACGGACGTGCCTGGCCAATTCGGGAAGATGTTTCACTTCTGCTTATCCTTGATGGCTTAAAGTTGTAATTTGAGCAGAGCATTAGTAAATGTTGATTGTTGTTGCCATTGACGTTGTATTCGTCGTCGCTGTACATATTTATGATTTGTTTTTAGACCGAAATCTGCTGATGTTATTTGTCATCTTTTCGCTTTGTTTCGGCTCACTCTTTTCACATTGGCAATTAATTGTACGCGCTTGGATTTCATTGCAGACGCTTGCTGGCCCGCTCTCGGTGCTATTTGAGGCAGAAGCACGCGTTTACTTTGATGGTAACGATGCCCCGATGATCGGCGGCATGCATACCTTGACAAGTCGCCGTAGTCTGATTACGTGGTGGACTGTGAGTAAGCGAAGTGCCAAGAGTGGATGAGTGGATCGGAGCAACCATTTAGGCCGTAATTGCGGCAGTTTGCTTTGAATTTCTGCTCGTGTTTTTAATGGAATTACACATTTTACGACTTGTACTTTCTGACTTTAACGATTCACTTTGATACCGTTGTGCATACAAATGATTTGATTTACTCGTGGTTTCAATTCGATTCTCCGCCCGTAAATCGTTGGAAACGTTGTTGTGTATTGAAGATATCTTCGGGAGCAATGCTGCAGTATTTTAGATTGCTGCCGCCGTTTTTGGCGGGCAACCCTCACTAGCTCACTAAAGTTTCTCCGACACTCTAATTGTAAACATAACTTTGATGGTTTTTTCCGAGAAAACCGTCTCAATCAAATCAGAATTTGAATCGTTTCTACTTTGTATGTCTCTTCAGATGTGATGCGATGTGCTGATGTTGTCCACTAAGTAGGTATCTCAATAGCATTTTATTATCATTGAGTTAATGTTCTATTTTGGCTTGTAAATGGAACGATTAAATGCTGTTAATTTCACTTTGTCCGAATTGGTTAACTGAAAAAAAAGCTAATAGAGTTCATTTTAAAAATTCAATAAAGAAGTGAATGAGCTACTTACGTGTGCGTTCGTAATCAAACCAAATAATGTTGTATAACTACGATTATAAAAAGTCCGGTTTTCCCAAAGGGTCATAGACACAGAAGTTCAAAAACGTCGGTCAAAAAATGTAGATTGCATGCAATCTACGGACGTTTTTTTGCGCACGGAATAATAAGTCTGCAGATGGACACTCATTTGCAATGCGGGGGCGTTGCCATTCTCAATAAACGGTTGAAAGTTAACCGATGCCAATAGTTTGAAGTGACTTGCAGAGTGACCGAAACCTTATACGAAAACTGGTTAACAGATTTTTACATTCAACCGAAAACGACGATTTATTTTTAAGCTTCATATTTGGTTAACAAAATATTTTAATGTTACATTTATTTTACCAAAATATTTTGTGATTTACATGAAATTTGTGAGCAAAATTCAGGGCGATTCCCTGTTTTCGGTACCAGCAGATTTATTTTGGTATCGTATGATTATCAACTTTGTGCTGCTGTTGCAACCAAACGATTAATGACAGCGCGCTCATTTTTTGACAAGTTTTAGTCTGTCATGTTGTTTACAAGCCTACGGTAGTATATCGTATTTTACGCAAAAGTTAAACAATTTATCAAAATGAAATTGAAACACAACAATGTTATCGCTTTATATTTGGCTGAAAGATGCCAACCAGCCATTCATTCCTAATGATTTACGACATTTACGTGCGAATAAAATGTTTTGTGTATAGGGCTACTATACGTTACAATGGCGCTGATGGCATCAAAAAATGGTGTGATGGTAGACATTTAGGAACAGCATCATCGCCAGAAGTTATTCGAAATGTAAAGGAAAGAATCCAAAGTAATGCACTACAAAGCGCACTTCAATTAATGGAAAATTTCAATGTGTCTGCTCGTAGCATGGAGTGAATATTAAAAAATGAACTGTGATTAAAGCTCTACAAAATTTATTGACTATTTCTCTATCCCGTACATTCCGTACAATTTAACTGAAGGCTTCTTAAGCACATTCATTTTTAAAAAGATTTTCTAAAGCCTCACAAAATACAAAAAAACAGTTCGCCTAGTAAAAGTCAAGACTTGAATAGCATTGAATAGCGTATTCTGATGAAAATTTGTTTTATTTTTTTATGCAAGACAAACAAAGCGATTATGTATGATTAGAGTGCAAATCAAAAGACAATTTAGACCAGCGGACTGGTCTACAAAAAAAAACGCCTGCATCAGTGATGGTTTTGAGAATCGGTGAAAGGGGCGTAAAGGTAAATGTAGAAATCGACCATAAAAAGACTTTAAACGACGTTTCAACGTTTCATCCCATAAGGCCCATAAAACCAAACGATTTTTACGAGTAAAAGTTCCCTGCCTCATTTCTTCAAAACAATGGCTACCATATTCCCCGGATTTAAACCCAATGGGTTTTTCCATTTGGCTCATTTTGGAGGGCAAAGTATCTACTAAAATAATATGGAATGGTTAACGCCTTAAAGACTGATCTTTGCTGATAGTGGAACATAACACAATCAGGTTACAATCGCCTGAAGCCTTCCCGAACAAACTTGAATGCCATTGTCAGCACTAAAAGTGGTTATATTGAACAATATTTTAAATGTTTTTAAAATATCCTGAAGTTTTTAAATAAAAAAAAAGTTAAAATTGATAAAATTACAGCATTTGTAGTTGATAACACTTCGAGCTCCGACCCTTGAATATGCATGGAATCACCATTTAAGCAGGTCAATTTAAATAAAACGTAACCCCCTTTGTTTTATTAACAAAACTTTATCTAAACGTTTCTCTGTGTCATCCTCTGCACTTTGCCATACTACGTGCGGATTTTGCTTTATTTATTTTTGATTTTATTTTATCTATTCACCGTGTGATATTAATAGATTCTCGTTCAGTCTTAGACAACCTTTGTCAAAAAATAGCTTTTTGTTGCAGACTTGCTGTCTGCCAGTGTCACTTCGCAGAAGAGTATCAAGTTCGCAGTGGTCTTCCAAAGCATTTGTACCTGAACGACTATCTAGTTAGCAGCCGATATACCAACCTAATGCGACACTGATAAGGTCCCGTCAAGTCGGAAGGAATAAGCCTCAGTCTTCTGTTTCTGACATTTAAAAGAACGGCATGTTTCTCTCCTCTTTATCGTAGAGTTCAGTCTATTAGCCCGCATTACAACTGGCTGCAGCGTTGCCACATATGCAGCAACTTTTCCATCAGCACGGTTTCTATGGTGGTTGCCATATAATATTTCAAATTATGCTCTAGAAACTTCACGATTTGTGGATACATAATGTGATAAATGAAAGAGTTTGCATGAATACGTTGTGGCTATCTTGCGGGTGAGCAGATTTTCGATGTTTAACTTTCTTCGCTATTGGTTACGTACCTTTCCGCTCGACTTAATTTTGTGTTGTTTTTAATCTGCAATTAAGTGGCGATCCGAGTCTTCGTAAACGCTATCCATCGCTCGCACGTCCATTACATTAGAAGCATGCTTTGGGTTATTACCAGGTAATCAATTTGATTTTTGGTATCCTGATCAGGGAACAGTTATTAAGCTTTGTGAGTATTTTTTGTGGGAATCTGGTCTCCTTTGCTAACCATTGTTGATTCCCTAATCGGAGTTGATCATATGGCGACTAAACTAAACCGACTGTTGACTCTTTTATTAATATTTTTTTTTTTTTGCGTTGAAATATTTCCGAATACATTTACTGCCGTTGCGAGTATATTTCTTCTGGACACTCATAAAATACTTTATTGTCTCTCCATATCCGAATTCTTGCCTTTCCGCATTTCTATTGGTAATGTTTTTTATGTTTGGCAGAATTCTAATTTATTTATTTTATTTAACTCACGTGTTCGTAGCAGTATTCTCAGAACTTGATAACTAAAAAAATCCTAAAAACCCCAGAAAAAAAGCTAACTTTTTTTTTTAAGAAAATTGATACAGTTTGAAGAAATTTAGCACATAAGATCTTCATTCATACCGAGACTTCTTGCGGGATGAGATACTTATTTAAAATTGAATTCGATTTAAGAATTCATAATTCACAAAAAGCGTAATCTTCATCCATTCACCATCATTTCATTTATTTTCCGCCATTCGATGCCATTACCTTACTACAGAATTGAAAACATTATTATTTACTATCAGAGGGTTCAAACCGAAAAAAAGTATGACCAGGCCGTATGACACTTTTTCCAAAGCGTAATTTTTGATGAACACATTATTTACTTCGGTTAATATAATAATAAATTCGATAATAAATTCAAAAACGAACATTATTTCTTTATGTCATAAAAATAACAATAATTATATTCTGATTCAATTTCAAATAATAAAATGTGTACTTATATCGAATATTTTCTGCTATTTCTACTTCTGCTTCTAATTCGACTTTTACTCCTACTTCTACTTCTACTTCTACTTCTACTTCTACTTCTACTTCTACT
>JAHXMU010025423.1:264386-275054 GCA_019455685.1 Philornis downsi
GTCAAATTCCTTAGTTTCGTTTTGTACACTTCTTGTTTGACATAATCCGATAAAAAAAGTCCGATGCAGTCTGGTCAGGTGGACTTGGGTGGGGGCCAACGGAAAGTGAAGTTTCTGAATATTAATTTATTTGGGAATTTTCGTTAAAGTTGGAGCCACAACCGGCTTTGGTATGTGTGCAGTTGCTCCATATTGCTGGAACCAAATGCTTCGGCGTAGTTTTGTGTAAAACTTCTTCAACATCTTTAAATAACGCTCCGCATTGACAGTTGACAGTAGCACGATTTGTGCACCATCCTGTATATTTAAAATATTAGTTAATTTAGCGACCTTTTTAGGTTGTACTGGAGGCAATTGAGGTGCAATTGCTCTTTCTTTCGTGTATTGGCTTTTAAACTGCCTTCACTAGTTCAGTTGACAGTAGCACGATTCGTGGTCCACCCTGTATATCTAAAATATTAGATAATTTGGCAACCATTTTAGGTTATACTGGAGGCAATTGAGGCGCAACTGTACATTGGCTTTTAAACTGCCTTCAGTAGTTCAGTTGGCAGTAGCACAATTCGTGCTCCACCCTGTACATCTGAAATATTAGTATAACCTTTTAGGTTATACTGGAGGCAATTGAGGCGAAACTGTTCTTCCTTTCGTGCATTGACTTTTGAACTGATTTCAGCAACTGCTTGCAAAGAAAGTTCCGGCCAGATTAATCCACAGAAATGAACAAATAAATGTAAATGCAGTGAATGCGAATGTACGTTCGAACATTTGTATGTTCTCATGATTTCAATGGTAACGATTTTCTGAAATTGTTTTCCCGTACTTATTAAGGGCCGTCTGTCTGTCTGTCTGTTAGTCCGTCCGTCTGCGTTTTGTCATAAAACGCACGTTGCGTGTAATTCTGATTTTTATCGCATTCTGTGGCCTTTAGACAACATTTTTGCCCCTTCTGCCATTAGAGGTAAAAACAAACAACAAATAGCCTCAGTTGATTGCTCACATATAGCAATGTACGTGTGTATGTATGCACAATATATATACATACATACATACATACATATTTATGTATGGATATGTACTTCATCATGTAAATCTCCAGTTGCTGTCATGGCTTTTTGTTTTCATTTTTAATTTTAAACGCGATCATGGCATCCATCTTCACAACTCAACTAAAACTAAGAGCGAAGACAAACAATGGAAGCAAATTAAAAAGTCACAATTAAAATCAAACATAACTTACATATGTATGTATCATATACAAACGCACGCATGTACGTATGTACGTACATAGTGCAAGACAAGGCGACGTAACGAGTTAATACATGTATTAATACGCTCACATACACACACAGTTTAGTAGATACGAATCAAATTCAGCATTTTTACAGCATTTTAACATCACATGCGTATTTAATTGCCCGCTAGAGGGGGATGAGATTGTTTAGTGGTTGTTGTTAGAACAATTAGTTACAGTTAGATCAAAATCATACGCTCATTACCATCATCCCACAAAGTTTGGTTCTGTAGAGTGGGGTGAGGTGGGGATTGGGTATCTTCCTTCCACTTTCAGTGAGTGATCGAAAGTAATTGATGATGCTCTGGTAAAGTTAGACTTTTTTGTAAACTGTGGCAATAACGACAATGTTAGTGCAGGTAAGATTTTGATAAGTCTTGTAATCGATTCTTCTACTGTTTGGGAAGTTTTAACTAGACAGGATGGTTTAGTTCAATTTTATCCTAATATTGATATACATACGATTATCCCAACAAAAAAATCGGTATAAACAAAGATTTTCTTTTATTATTTCTATATTTTTTTTTTTATTAAGTTTATCTTATCGTGGCACACGTATTGAAATCGGCCATAGTACACTTTGGCAGTAGTTTTAGATGACAAACTAGACTTTAACCATCATGTGGATAATGTAATCCGTCATTTAAATTATTTACTTCGAACATTTTATAACACTGATTTAGTGTTGCTTAGGTCGGTTAAGGAGGAATTGGTTCATGCTCATTTTATCTCTCGTATTTTATATTGTGAAGAACTGTACAGTGAGATTAATAAACAAAATATGAAGAAAAATCAGATGGCGTTTAATAGAGTTAAGAGATATTGTATTGTATAGTATATATTGTATTGCATTCACTGTATTGTATTCACTGAGGCAACGTGTTCATAACATGTTATGCGTTTCTGGGACTGTTGTCTGTTGTCATAAGAAATCCGGCATTTAAATTTTTCACTTCGAAGTTTTTATAACACTGATTTAGATCGGTTGAGGATAAATTGGTTCACGCTCATAACATACCTGGTATTCTATATTGTTTAGAGCCATATAGTGGTACTAATAAGCAAAATATGAGGAAGATTTTGATGGCGTTTAATAGATTTATGAGTTATTTGTATTCACTAATGCGTCGTGTTCATATAACACCGTTTATTATGCGTTTCTTGGGCTGTCATTTTAAAAATTATATTGATTTGAGATCTGTGTTGTTATTTTATAAAATTGTTCAACTTTGTAGTCCTGAATTTCTTTTTAATTCTTTTAATTGTTTACATTACACTCGTAACAAACAGCTTCTTATTTTTAAAATATCTACACTCATGGGTTGTGCTTTTGTAGCACGAATTTACAATTTGCTACTAAGCCCTTTAAAATATGTATTTTAAATTATGTCCTGATTCTTACAAAATAAAAGCATATTCTGCAACGCTGTCAGACTTTCCAGTAAAATTCTGTTTTCAATTGAATTGTGAGCAGCCAGTATTACATACCGATTATCTTATATTTCTACATTATATACCGATTAACTTCTAAATTAGTCTTTTTTATATTTTATGTTTTTAAAAATCATATCATCTTTAAAATCATAATATATCTCTAAATTTAATTTTATTATTAAGTTAAATTTATTATTAAGTTAAATTTAATATTAATAATAAATTTAATATTAATAATAAATTCAATATTAATATTAAAATAATTAAATATTAAATTTTTGTTACGTTTTATATTTATGTTATTGAATAAATTAAATCTAATATATGAATTGCTGCATATTTGTAATTAACATATAATTGGTCGGAAGGCTTTAAATTACAAGCCAAATAAATAGATAAATAAAAGTTATTTTTATTATAGAAATCAAAAATAAAAGTTTTTATTTACATATATTTGTATCAACAAGGGCGGTTCCAAAACTAGTCGACATGACGTATAGATGGTGACAGTGGTTTGAAAAAAAAATTGTTTTGATGAAAAATGGCAACTTTATAAAACATATGTTTTAAGTTTGAAGGCGCCACGTTGTTAAGAATTTTTATTTGAGCCATCAAAAGTAAACGATCTCAGTGAATTTGTGAACATGGAAAAATTGGTCGCCATTATGTAATTCAATATTTTCATTTGTATCAAATCCAATCAATATTAAAGTCGAGCTATATTTTACTCTGGAGAAATCTGCTCCTTCATTTACGGCAGTAAAATATTGGTTAGCAGAGTTTAAACGTGGCCATACGAGCTGCCAAGACGAACACCGTAGTGGTCTGCCAATTAAGGTGCCTACGCCAGACACGGTTAAAAAAAATCCACACAAATTGTATTGGATGATCGTCGCCTAAAGGTGCGTGAGCTATCTGAAATGGCATTGCAAAAAGTGCTATATATCGTATATTGACCGAAGATTTGGAGATGAGAAAGATGGGTGCCGCGCTTGGTTTTAACAGAGCAAAACAGCGCCGTGAGGTTGTTTTGAGTAGAGTGTTTGGCGATGTTTTACCGCAATAAAACGCAATGCATTTACCATTTTACACCTGAGAGAAAGGAACAGTCGAGGCAGTGGACTGGAATGGGAGAATCTTCAGAAAGCTGTGCGCAAGATGAGTGCCGCGCTTGCTTTCAACAGAGCAAAAACAAGCGTTGTGAACATGTTTCAGTAGAGCGTTTGGAGATGTTTCACCGCAATAAAGCACAATGGGTCCACCACTTCACACCTGAGACAAAGGAACGATCAAAGCAGTGACGAAGACGGTTCCATCTGCACGCAAGGCCAAGGTATCTGTTTTTTGGGATGCGCATGGGATTATTTTTATTGAAAAATGGAATGGAAAAAACCATCAACGGCGATTATTATGCTAATTTATTGCAGCGTTTGGGTGAAATTATGGAAAAAAGAAGACATTTGCGAAGAATAAAATGTAGTTTCGTCAAGACAATGCTCCAGTTCATACATCCACAATTGCGATGGCCAAGTTGAATGAATTAAGTTCGAATTGCCCTCGGACTATTTTCTATTTCCAAACTTAGAAAAAATGGCTCGGCGGTAAAAGATTTTTCAACAATGAAAAGGGTGAGTCTGCGGTGGATGGCTATTTTCAGAAGTTTGACAGTTCTTATTATAAACAGGGTATAGAAGTTATTGAATGTCGCTGGAAAAAGTGTATCGAGCTAATCGAAGATTATGTGGGAAAACAAAGAAAATTTGTTCCAACTTTTTTGTGTCTTATTAGGTCGGCTAGTTTTAGGACCGCTCCGGTATTACTTATTCGGCAATTTAATATAATCGATAACAAATTTTAGTCACTGCAATCTACGAATTTAGGTGTACAGGGTAAAATTTAAATGTCCATAAATCGATTTAATTATATGAGTGGGAACTGAATGGGGGCGTTAAGGCAGTCCATTTTCATTTCAGAACTAAGTTTGTCAAGCGAAAATTGTCAAATTTGTTTGAATTATGTGCAACTTTTGTAACTCCTAATACGTATACTGGGTTAACCTAAAATTGTCTTCGTTGCTTTATTTTGCAGTGATTGACAAAATTCGAAAAGTTGACCACCTCTTCTGGTACCTTTCATAAAAATGACTAATTTAAACTATATATTCTTAAGATGATATCTTTTAACTAAAGAAATCCGCCTGCATTACATGAATGATATGTTGGGAAATCTTCGCACATTTAGTGAGCCTACTCGTATTCTATGGTTAGACTCAGTCAATGGGATCCATATTTTAACGACGATTCCGAACGGCGCAGTTTGAGAAGCATTTACCAGACTAGTCGATTACTTGATTACTCGAAGTGTACGTCAGACGCCTCGAGGTTACGAGCCCATTCAAATAATGATGGATGGCTGCAAGCGGGACTGAACCCGGCATCGAGCGATAGATGGCTCCGTGTACTAACCATCGCATCACTGTTGGTCGCTATCTTGCTAGGGAAAGTACATCTTTTTATTTATCAAAAAGTTATATTGCCTCTTTATCAAAAATAATGAATATTTTCAACATTTTTCACAAAATTTCAATTTCAGTTTCAAGGCATTTTCATAAATTCTTTATCGACATATTTTTGGCAATTTGTCTTATGAACTGACTTAAATAGACTTTTACCCAACATCCTTTTTCATTGGTGCCAAAATTGGAGGAGCGCCAGAAGGGGCGTGGTAAATTATGTACTATATGAGTAATTATAACTTTCACAGATCTCCGCTTAAGATTTTAGAAAAACCACTAATTTTTGCCACCATTTCCTTTATCAGAATTTATTTTACCAAACGCAAAACGTGTTACAAATTTGACTGAATTCTGTTGAACTGCTTGAAAGGTATGAATCTAAGAAAATGTAATGAATATGACCCATATAATGGGTTATTTGTATGGGAACGTGCGGCATCAGTTTTCTAAATAAGGTAAGGGAAGACTAACAACATACTGATTTTGCGAAGGACTAGACAAATTTTTATATTAAACTGAAATGAATGCAAATTTTAAAAATATAAATATAATTGAATAAAATATTAGGTTGTTTTTTATTAATCTTGAAATTTGCAGTGCCTAAAATTGAAGAAAATTATTCACATAGAAGCAAACGATCTTAAAATAATTTTGATGAAATTAATATAAAAAGCCACCAGAATGTCAAAAGATAAAACTGTACTTGCCTAAAACGTTTAATGTAACATAATTCACTATATTAAATGTTTTTTAAGTCTATTAGAATCCCTAATGAAGTGGTGAAGAGAATTAAGTTCGACACAGTATTTCGGAAAAGATTAGAGAACGTTCTACACTTTTATTAAAGCTTATCCATTATCGCCAGTGAAAGACACAAATTTCGAAATAAATCAATAGAAATGCCGGTCATCCAGCCTATTATAATATTGTATATGAGGCGCGTTTTAAGCGGTCCACAAGCCTTCATAAATCAGTCAAAGATAAGCGAAACATCAGATGCAGAATTGAAAATATAATCTTTAAATTCATTACAAAACAGGCTGATTTTGAAAATCGATGGGCACATGCACAGACAAGAATAATTGCAATAATTTAGTTATATTTGTTTTATGCTCTTCGTTGAGAACATTTCCCTACTGGAACTTCTCAATTATTTTGTGAATTTATAAACACTTAAGATGGCGATGATATTCGAGAAAGTGGGTGTCAATGTAATCGATTTCGCGTGCTTTTTTGGATTATATTCTAAACAATCCTGAGCCGGATTAGGAACTAAAATCGTAAAAGACCGCACAGCATAACGTACAACATAATTTTAATGAAAGCAATTTAGGTTGACATAATATTTGGAATAAATTACAGAAACTTTCAACTCTATTATAATAAATGCTTTTTTATAATAAATACTTTGTCACAATCAAACAGGTATAATCATCTCAATTATCTGTATAATTTATCTATATAATTGTATAGAAACTCAGGAAAGTTTACCAGCATAGATGCCAACCAGACGGGAGAATTAGCGACCAGTCAAGCGCAATAAGCGGTTGTATCATCCAAATTGCAAAAACGTATTGTACTTCATATGAATTTTGTTCAAAAACTGACTTTAGCCAGGTAAAAGCTACCAAATATATCTGTAATTGATTTGATCATAAACAAATATTTCGTTTTCCAGCGTAAATTCATAGTTTTGACCCGGGAAAACGAGAACTTCGGCAAGATAAATTTCCAGCCGGAATGCATTTTCTTTTTAATTGATTTTAATTGCTTCGATCATAAACAAATATTTCGTTTTCCAGCGTAAATTTTTAGCTTTAACTCACAAAATTTGACGGGAATCACGAACGAAATTCCCGGGGAAACTAGAAATTCGACAAGACAAATTTCCTGCGAAATACCGAGATGCGTTTTCTTTTTAATTGATTTTAATTGCTTTGATCATAAACAAATATTTCGTTTTCCAGCGTAAATTTATAGTTTAGACTCATAAAATTTGACGGGATTCACAAACAAAATTCCCGGGAAAACGCGAAAGTTGGCAATACAAATTTCCTGCGAAATACAGGGATGCTTTTTCTAAGACAAAGAAATGACAGCAACAGTATATGCGAATTGAATAGTATCGAATACATAATTATCGGTATCGATAAAATAATATCAATACTATAAAGATATCACTTTTTCTGAGTCCTTAACAATTTTGTTGGACTATTAGGAATCTGAATAGGCCGACTCGTTCTAGATTAAATATAACAATTTCTCAAGAATATATCAAATCTTAAGTTATAATTTTAAAAGATATTTTTTGAGCATATTTGCTAATTCGATTCCGCCTCTATTCTGAAAATATTGTATACAGTTTTTATATAGCTCTTAACAAGGTTTTACTTAATGATATTCTAAAGGAAGGCAATTTTCGGTACAATTGGGGGAATTGCGGTTTGGTTCCAATATTTAAAACGATTGACAAAACGAATATATTAAGCTACAAAACCCATTATCGAGCATTGCGCCCTGACTAAAATATTAGAAAGAAACCTTAAAATAAAACTATGTAATCTTGTATCCATGCGATGCCGATACTCTCCGTTAACGATGATGGGTCCATATATTTTCCGGAGTATTTCCCTGCGTTGGCTGGGCCATGTTGTGCGGATGGACCAAAATGCTCCGGCACGGAAAGTTTTCGACGATGAACTCGATGAACGGCACAGAAGAGGGCGACCAAAACTCCATTGGAAGGAGCAGGCTTTTGAAATGCTATCGAAACTTGGTGTGACGAATTGGAGGAGAAGCGCAGAAGACCGAAGCGCTTGGAATTATTTTCTACGGGCGGCGTATAATAGATAAGTATGTCTATTCCAGCCTCCACGTAAGAAGAAGAATCTGGTATTAAATTGAATATGACCTTATGAACAAGTTACTTTTTCCGACCAGACAAATTGTACACAGCCGAAGTGATTTCTATTGACCTCGAAAAAACTTTTATTGTTCAGTAATTCATGATTTACTATTTTAAATGAAGAACTTGTAGAAACCTAATATAAATTATTTAAGTAGTCGGAAGCTTTCAGTTAAAAAGGGTTCTTGTTGCTGCAGCTACGCATTTAATGTGCTTCCAGGTATGCAAAAGGGAATTCATTTGGCATCATTGTTAAATGATTGACGATTAAAAAATCGTCATTAATCATTTAACCGATTGCTTGCAGTTCTGAAAAATATTACGCCTGTGCTGGCGACTCAAAGCAGTTCGTGGATATTTCGATTATATGTCAATCTCTTTTGATCCATAGAGATTTATTAGCACTAAATTTTGAATTCTCCAAATCAAATGTGCTTAGAATTGAATAGAATTTTACACTCCCACCGGTGGAGTACCTTCCTTAAAACGTAATTTGAAATTCCAAACAGTAAAGTAGCGAAATCATTTCAAATTTCTTAAATATGTGAAGTGAAATGTGAACATCCGATACTATGTGTTCAATATAGCTTGATCCTGATCGGCGCTATTCATCCGCAATGTTTTTCTCTAATATGTTTTTTGAATTAACTGACTAAAGTTGACAAAATTTGTAGCCTATTTTCGACATTGTCCAAATGCTAACACGTTAATTAACGGAAAACGACCATCTCAGAGAGTTGTTTTATTTGGAAACGAGCGGACAATGGCAGCTTAATAGCAAATATGGAAATGCTGGTCTCATCCCAGGTAAGGAACCGTGGAAAAGCTGTAGCCATATTATCTGAACACGAATTCTCAATTAATTTTTTGTTTAAGGTACAATTTTTACAATTCCTACGGCCACTTCAAAATTTCGAAAGCTCTCTGAAGTATGCTCGATAGACGGTTCAAAATTATATCAGTTTAAAAGATTGGAAGAGAAAAGTCTTGAGGACTTGACATTTGTATGTGATTAAGAAATATGTTATCAATTAAAGTTTCGGTCTAGCCAAAGCAATCATAATTTTCAAAACAAAACAGAGTTTATTTTCCTACTTTGGACAACCCCGAAGTACAGACATCATTGGGATCAAGTCCAAACATTTAAATATTTCGTATCATTAAAATAGTTAAAGAGAGGAGAACTGATTGCGAAAATTAGTTTTGTCTGTAAGATAAGATTTGTTACAAATTTATTGATATAATTTAGTAAGGATATTTTAAAGGCCACCTCAAAATTTCGAAAGCTCTCTTAAAAGTGTTCGATAGGTGATTCAAACATACGAGCACATTGGTTTAAAAGTTTTGGAGGGAAAATTCTTGAGGGCTCGAGATTTGTAAACGATTAAAGGGTATGCAATTAATTATAACTTCGGTCTATCCAAAGCAATCACCAAAGAAATTTTTAAAACAAAACAGAGTTTCCTTTCCCTCTTTTGACAACCCTAAGTACAGACATCATAAAGCGAGTCTAAGTATTTGAATATTTCCTAACCTAAAAATTGTAAATACCTTTCATTAGGAAAACTGATTGCGAAAATTAGTTTTGTTTGTAAGATAAGATTTGTTAGAAATTGATTGATATAATTTAGTAAGGATATTTTAAAGGCCACCTCAAAATTTCGAAAGCTCTCTTAAGTGTGCTCGATAGGTGGTTCAAACATACGAGTACATTGGTTTAAAAGTTTTGGAGGGAAAATTCTTGAGAGCTCGATTAAACAGTACACAATTAATTATAGCTTCGGTCTATACAAAGCAATCATAATTTTTAAAACAAAACAGAGTTTCCTTTCCCTCTTTTGACAACCCTAAGTACAGACATCATAAAGCGAGTCTAAGTATTTGAATATTTCCTAACCTAAAAATTCTAAATACCTTTCATTAGGAAAACTGATTGCGAAAATTAGTTTTGTTTGTAAGATAAGATTTGTTAGAAATTGATTGATACAATTTAGTAATGGTATTTGTAGGGCCACTTCAAAATTTCGAAAGCTCTCTGAAGTATGCTCGATAGTTGGTTCAAACACGTATCAGTTTAAAAGATTGGAAGGCAAAATTCTAGATTCTATTCTATACGATTAAAAAATATGTAATCGCTGATAGCTTCAGTCTGTCAAAAACAAACATATTTTTAAAATAACAGAGTTTTTTCTCCTTTTGACAACCTCAAGTATGGACATCATACAGCGAGCGAGTCTAAATACTTGAATATTTTCGTATCTAAGTTTTATTCAATGGGGGGAGAACTGATTGCGAAAGGAAGCTTATTAGCATGCAATGTAATCTAAATCAAATGGAGTCGATGCCGTTTGCATCACCGCGTCGTTGAAAAGGGATTTTGGTAGTTTAAACATTGAGCCCTTGAGTCAAAGTGTACCTTAACGTTTATATTTTTACGCTAGCCATACTAATACGCACTGCCCGGTCCCGTGTTATATTTGACAGCAGTTTTGGGCCCACAGCCAGACCGTTGGCTACATT
>JAHXMU010025425.1:12052-61675 GCA_019455685.1 Philornis downsi
TATTTTTGGCATCCACCGTAATGCGAATGTAATCTGGTCATACTTTTTGTAAACTTTGAAATTATCATATTCAATATCACAGAAGTCGTGTAGAAAAACACAGCGATCATCACAAAGAAAGCCGATCGTATTTCAAGACCGGTCATCACAATACAAATGATTGCTAGGATAATGCAGTGGGCGTGCATAAAGCAAGCTATAATGTTGTTTAATTCCATAGAGGTCTAAAACAAAACAAAATCGTTAGCATAAATCAGTAGAAATTGCCGTAATGTCGGTGCTCTGCTGGTCACTCCTTCATATCAATTGGCCATTTGTTGTGGCCATCGTTCGATGTTGCAGCTCTTATCATTGCTTTAATTTAATTCCTTTGAAAATGGCGATTTTTTATTTCCATTGCGGATTACCTTGTTGCTATTCCACTGTATGTAGGAGGCTGGAATCATCGTCATTGCGAAAAACATTGGACAAAAATATAACCCAAAAATCAGCCACTTCTCATAATACCATGACTGGGTTAAGCCCAGAGCATCAATGATGACGGCAATAAATAATGTTAGCCCCACGGCCACCGCTACGGTGAACAATTGTACCAGTTGAATGACGAAAAACTCCATATATATGGGTTTCCATTCACTTTCTTTTGTGTCCTTCTTCTTCATCAGAAATACCGACAAGAAGGTAGCAATGAAGCCGGCACAACAGATGATCACATTCACAATTATACCGGTGGTCTCGGAGTACGCAATCATGAACCAGCCCAAGTAGTCATAATACACCGTGTGTCCTTCCGCATGCGCCTACATAAAAATTGGTTGTTATTAATAAATGCAATCGATACCAAGGATATCTTGCCTCTGGATTGGTCAATTCGTCAGCATTCGCCAGAGCTCTTGCCAATGCCAATACATTGTTACCGGTCGTTTGGTATGTCCCCCGTTCCAAATTGTAGAAGTTGTCGTACTTAGTGTGGTAAATGTAGCCGTTGAGGGCATGAGCCATGTCCAATCCGGGCACACCACGGTGATCACGAAATATACGGAAATCCGTATCTGAGGGTATGAAATTGTTTTGGAAGAGTTCTTCGGCTATGGTTGTAGCAAAAGGATGCTTCGCCGCCTTCTTGTAGTACTGTCAAATAGATAAGCAAATTACATTTAATGTTCAATAGCTGGCCAGAACACCTGTGTGTGTAGAAATGCATACCTTGATTAACCACGGATGATTGGGCCCCGTTTGGAAGAGTACTTCTCTACCTCCAGACCCCGCGGAATCCAAATTGATTAGAGCTCTAACAAAAGATGCGCCATACTGAAATCGCAGCCAGTGGTAGTGAAGGAAAAAAGGAGACTTACTTGCAATACGGTGCCCACTTGTGTTTGGTAATAAAACCATGTGACGCCAATAAATTACTTTCCTCCGCTCCATTCATTAGGAAAACTATGGGGTTCTTGAGTTCCTTTTCCGATACTGAGATAACTCGGAGAGTCTCCAGCATGACAACTATCATTACACCGGCATCGGCGGCAGCCGGCGATCCCACCTCCGAATCGAAGTGGGAATTTATCAATAAATATGATTGTCCATGGTAATTTTTTGGGGATAGCTTTACGATAACATTGGACACATTGTGGTAGCTACAGGCCATGCCCCACAACATAAAGTCTCCCGATGAGTACTGTACATCGATCTCAATGTTGTACAGGTCCTGACGAGCGGCCGTTTTGATCTTTTCAATTTCTTTGAGTAAAAACTTTATCGCAAGAACTTCGTTTTCGATAGTGCCCGTAAGCTTCACCCCAATCGATGACAGCTCCAACAATTGCAGTTGAGCCCTCTCACCGATAAATTCGTCGGGATGGTTGCGCTCATCCCGCACCAACAGGGTTTCTGGGTATGAATAAAAACTTGGAATTGTCGCAACGTAGAAGAGAAGAAACCACACAGTGCAGTAGACGGGAGCCCAGTACCAATCGATTTTTGTAGATTTTACGACCTCGCCGTGGTCGGGATTAACATTTAACGATGTTAACCTCATTGTAACCAACTCGAAATGTTAGCGTCACTTCAAAAACACCTTCCAATCTAAACTAATTTGGCAATTCGAAAATTCTTAACAATCTTCCACTTATTGACCTTATCGCAATTTTCAGTAATAAAATAATAATCGTGTAGCTGTCAAAGATACAACTACAATATTAAGGCTTATGGATAATTAGCGGACCACACACTATATTGGTGCCAGGCCCAGAAGTATCAGATATCGCTTTCATTTTATGGCATTTTAACGTCATTTGCAGCGCCGGTCGCAAATTCCATGGAAAACATTGCTGGAAAATGTGTCGGACATGCCCAGATCTATGTGTTAGCATTATGTGGCCCGCTTCAAATACGTATTTATTACACATCTGTTCTGGTTAGAAGTACGTTGACGGGTTAAGAGTATTTTGATAATAATCGCACAATTATGGATTATATCAAAGTAGAAGATTAGCCAGACTACGGTGGAAGGGGCACGGACACTAATGAATTTATTGTATATAACGCAGAGCACACATTTACCAAACCTAAACATTACCTTTTCTGTCATCATAAACGGGAATAACTTATTGCCAGCATTCTTTTATGGCAAATATGAATGCAAAATAATTGCTAATTTAGACCGTTTCAAAAGAACACCTAAAGATACCGGCAGTTATAGGAAAAATTTACCAATTTTTAAAATTTTTTCAGTTCCTCGGCAAAGAGTTTCAATCGTATAGACAAAAATAAGGAAAATTCGCCGAGAACTTTTCATGCAATTTTTGTAAAATCACAAATTGTAATATTTGCAATTGCTGTTAAAGCTGTAAGATTTATATCAATTGTTAAAATGGAGGAGAAAACTAAGAGCATGTAATCATTTGTATCAGCGCTAGTTTTCCCAATTTCCCGGAAATTTTTGATTATATGGTCTCCTCGTCTTTCTTTTCCTTCGGGGCATATGCACAGATCAACGAAATAACAAAATATTTCGCTTTGATGCGGATAGTGGCTATATGGTCATTTATAGGGTTAAACCGGGAGACAAGGTGTTTCAGTCTCCTTCTCACAACAAATCCACATCCGAACTCATGCCTTTCTGCGTGGCAGCTATAGTAAATGTCACAGTCATGGACAGTAAATGTCCTGTCCATCGCATCTGGGTGGCGGTAATGTTAGCTTTATATCTTATCGAGGACATTCGTTAGTCGGATAGAGGCACCTTCTCTGTAACGAGTGAGGACATTCCAGATGCATATCCTTAAATCATGGTCCTCATAACGTTTGCGGGGATCGTCAACATTTAGGAGGGTTCGTTTCATTATTTTCTTCGGTATTTTCATGATAAAATTTATTTAAGATAAGCGGCTTATCAGGCCACTGCATCCGATTCTAGTGTTGGGACTGCCAACGACCACTAGGCTGGTGAGTTTAGTTTCAGTTACCTACTGGCCTAAGACGCATCGGTGTTAGCATGCCATTTAGCTACCATCAAACGGATGCCTGATGGCATTACCAGGGAATACCTGCCCGAAGGTCGGAAGTCGTGAGCTGCTTGGAAAATTTTGCAGAGGGATCTGGTTACTCCCAAGTAAATAACAATCAGAGAGCCCAAAATTTCCCCATTCCCTCTGAACACTGGACATTTGAGGGAATTTAAATCACCTACAGTGTACATTAAATACTGAAAATGTACTCGAATAGGAAACGCATTTTATGCCCTCTTACATGAACAAATGTCTTTTTACCAATCAATTCTGTTATTAAATTAAATGAATAAATAAAATAAAATTAAATAAATTTGCAAATACCAATGTGCAGATATCAATATCAAACTCTTGGTTCCACCAAGGCCAATAACATATCAGCAATAGCTTAAATGGTATATAATTTCATGCATTCTGACAAAAAAGTACCAAGAATTGGTCGAGTTATTATTCTTCTAAATTCATTGTATCGCCAACCTGTCATCAAATCATTTTTCGAACAAATTCTCTGGAAAGGAAAAGGAGAATTATGTTGTCTGTCGGCTGAAAAAAGAAAGAAAAGTCAGTCGTAACGAAATTAGTTCAATACAGTGGTTGTTCCATGACATCGTTTAAGTTTTTGTCCAAATATTCATTCACAACAATAACCTTGTGAGATTGCCTTTTTCAATAATGTGCTCTCGCAAATGCCGCAAAACGCCCAGATAATATTCCTTATTTACTGCCTGACCTTCTGGCAAGAATTCCGATTGTACAACCCCGGGATAACCAAAGATAACGGCCAACATTACCTTGACTTTACGTTACGTTGAATTGATTAACATTGACTTGTTCTTCCGATGTTGTCTTCGTTGGAAGGCGCCATTCAGAACCTTGTTGACTGTTTTGTATGCCAAACTCATAAAGCCATGTCTCATCAACGCTCATAATGCGTTTTATGAACGTGGGGTCGGAATTGACTCGTTCCACCATATCTTCAGCGATTTTCAAGCGATTGAGTTCTTTTAGAGAAAGTTCAGGTCTTTCGGAGCTAGTCGAAAGACAGCGCGATTCATACCCAAACGAAAGTGACAAAAACTGATTCGTGGGATACAGGAATTTCGGAAATTTTTAAGTCACCATTTCCTTCACTATATCGATGTTAGGTTTATTTGAAGACGTTGGTGGCCGACCAGAGCGAGTATCACTTATATGCACGTGTTTTTAAACTTTATGTAATATTTTCAGCGGTTCTCGAAATTCGATTTGCAACATGAAATTGGAGACAAACATTTTGTTCGATATTTTTGTCTGTTGTAAAAATCGCAAAACACAAATGAGATGCATTGTTAAAATCGAGCACTGTAAACAGACTAAGTAACAGATCGGACTTCAACGTCACGTCGGTATAGAGGATAGTTGTGCCACCTTGGATACAAAAAGAATTTTGAAAATCCCTTTAAGTGGGCTTTTTAAATGATTAATTCCCGGTTTTGTTTTTTAATGCAACTTTACTATGAGAACATGTTTACAAATGGTAAATTGAAAATATTGCCCATCACTAGCTACTACTTTTTCCCAACTTTCTGGCAAAATTAGAATTCCGTCACGGTAAGCTATCCACGAATCTAGCCATTCCTTGATGTCGCCATATGAGTGAAACTGCTGGTCATTAACATTATGTGAAGGTTTTACTTGAGTCTCGCTGTGAAAGCCTTACCCAAGGTGTGCCACCACACATGGTGCCATTTTCTAATCATATGCTTTTCTTTCTTGGTTATGTGTTCTTTCTTTCTTCTAGCGACGGCAAGCGCCCCTTTGGGGTACTCACACTAATCCCGAAGGATTAGCTAGACTGCCAGAGATTGGAAGTAGGTCCCTTGGAAAACTTCCTCAGGTCCTACTCCCTCACTCGTCCAAAGTACCTTTGTAGCCCACTTGGTATGAAGTGAAACTACCTCCCGGGTAGGAGTTGAGGTATCCAGCAAAACCTCGGATAGAATGAACAGTGTTCTCCAAGCTAATGCGTTCCTCACTGACACATGAGCAACACAAAAGCACTGAAAACACTTGTTCGGGCAACCACAGCCAGCACGATCTCCCACCAGGGTCCAACACCAACTGACCAGCAAGGAACAATGTTCCTTGGGCTCCTGGTCACCTGTGCTACCAGAAGAGAAAAACCCTCTGGTCTGGGTTTCGCAGACAAGCTACTCCAGTTTTGCTTTATCATACCTCGCATGGAACTGGTAATCCATAATAATACGGCATAGATTTTCAATGTTCGAGGAGAGAATATCAACACAGCAAAAAGCAAGTATACCATGCTCCTATCATAGTTCATTAACCAGATCTCTCTTGAAACTGCTGGTCAGTCAGACCGTGTGCCATCGAACGGAACAAGTGATAATCGAACAGCGCAATATCTGGAGGATATGGTGTAAGACTTCCCATTTCAGCGGTTCCACGTAGCTTTTGAAAGAACTTGGCCACGTTAGTTCGAGCGTTGACATGCTGAAGAATCACTTTTTCGTGCCTCTCCGCGTATTGTGGACGTTTCTGGCGCAAAATTCGGCCCAATCGCATTATTTAAAGTTGATACCGATCCCCAGTGATGATTTCGCTTGGTTTCAACAGCTCGTAATAAATAACACCTATCTGGTCCCACCAAATACAGAGCATAACCTTTGCAGCGTGAATATTCGGGCGAGGCGACGACGTGGAAGCATGACCGGTCAGCCCTCATGACTTTCCTTTTTTTTTTGGGTTGCTGTAATGAATCCATTTTTCATCAGCCGTTACAATACGATGAGGAAACCTAGAAAAGGATTTTGTCGCTGAAGCAGTTGTTCACGGGCGAAAAAACGACGCTCAACGTCCCTTGGTTTTAACTTATAAGAAACCCAAGTTTCTTGCTTTTGAATCATTCCCAATACATGCAATCGCTTGGAAATAGTTTGGCGGGTAACTCCTAATACTGAAGCAAGCTCTAATATACGAGTATAAATTCGTCTATACAAATATATATGAAAAAAGCTATGGAAGCCTTTGTATTAGTCTTTTTGTTCACTTTCGTACAGTTATGAGGCCTGAGTACGATTTTTCCCTAACGTCAAGCAACAATAAATGCGCATTGCCAAAGTTGCATCACTGATGAAGAAACTTAAGTTAACGGTAATTATACGTGTTGCCAACCTATTTGCAATTTACAACAACATTTTATTATCAAAATATGTCACTTGCAGTAATAGAATGTTTTCGACAATTGCAGTTATTGCTAATTCTTAATATTGCTGTCACTACCCAGACACGTTTAAAGTGGAAATAAAGGTGAATTAACCTCATTTCATTTACGTAAACTACTGTCTACCGTCTTCAGTGCACGGGGCCAGGTCAACGGCAACTCTTCTCCATGGATTTTGGCAGAGTCCTTTTTGCGACAGCATGGCCACTCTGTCTCTTTTCCTTAGATAAACGGAGCACATGATTGTATTTTATTCAACTCTCATCGAGTTGTATTTTAGTTAGTTAGAGGGTTTTGACATGGAAGGATGAATAAAATCGAACGGTGGTCGTCGGCGTTGTAATATAAAGTAAAAAAGTGATATCAAAAAGAATAACAAATTTTGGAAAGTGAGTGCAAATGAAGAAAAATCAATTTAATTTACTTTGAATGCAAATTGTGAATGGGTATTAGAAATCTTCCAAGACACATGTTTGTGCTGATGGTCATACGTATGTACATATACACATATGCATGCGTGAGATAGCATAAAGCCTCATAGCCAGTGTTGTCGGTTCGGTTCTTCACCTCCCTCCTGGAAAATTGGAACATTAGTGCATTACAAGTGAACCATTACACACAGGCAACGTATACATTTGATTTCATCCAAATAGATGTATGTGCATATATGCTGCATATACGATACATATGTATATACATATGTACGTACAGACATGTGTACATACACATGTGCATACATTCGCCCATATACGTTGTTCTTTGTAGTGATCGTTAGTAAATCTGTCTTGATTCCTGTTTGATTATGGCCTCCGTAGGGCTTTCTGTCGTAGTACTTATAAATCGCCCTGAATCCGCGTTGTATTTGCGTTACCATTTCCGGAAAAATACTACAATGTCGTATACGTAATGGGCGAATGTTTTTTCGCCATGAAGTTGTAGACACCCAATCAACACAAACCGAGCCACAGAGGCCTGGGTTCCAATTCGATTCCCACTCCCTGCCCTGCATTTGATGTAGTTTTTATTAAATGGGCATTAACATAATCCATGCCATCGTACTGAGCTCAACATTTATGACAAACAATTGTTACGAGCAAAGGCTTCATTTATTCGCATCGCACTCTTCTCATCAACCCCAATCAACGACAGATGGGTTCTCAGGGGATGTCAATGGGCAATGCGTGTGTATGTGTGGGTTTGTGTTTTGATTAGCGAGCGTAATGAGTGAGTGATTCAGCTATCAGACATTGTTGCCTTCAAATGGGCCGGAGAAGAGCGAACCGAGTAGACAAATGATTGTGATTAGCGGCGCAGTTTGGCAATAATCATAGAAACAATTCTCAATGAATCCATCCGAAATCGCTCGGTCTTTTGTGCATTGTGTGTGTTTTCGCACAATTCCGTTCATTATTGATTTTTCAGCTATAACAGCGACGAAATGACTGAACCCATTCATTCCATGTGTATACGAAACGTTAGAGTTGAAGTAAACGCGTTTGGTCGTCATCGCAGTCGTTATTTATGGTAAATCTGAAAATTTCCCAATTGTTTTGTTTTCATTTACGCGCTACTGAAACGTTTTCATAAACCTTTCAACTTTTCTGTGTAAGAAAACCTTGTGACCGTTTCGAACACCCATTCAGCTTTCATGGCGTTGGGTTAATGCGAATGTACCAACACTCACTCACACAGACATAAATATGTTTGTGGGGATGTGTTCTCTCTTCAGTGAGCTCTTGGGTTTTGTTTATTGTATTACGGAATTTCCACTGACACACAGAAGTAGGTCAGTACGAAGTGTGTACACATGTATTTACACACATACTCGTATTTGCATAAATCCTCGCAGTGTTTTGATGAAGCGGTTGAGCGGCACAAAAATTTGGCCTTTGATAGAGGCCTTTCACGCTTATGCGGTTGCCATACAAACGACCTTAAGAAATTTCCGTATTCGGTATTTGATTTACGATTCATTAACGAACGGAGAATCTGCTACGAAAATTTTTGTAAAATTGCAATGATGATATTTGATAACCGACTGAAGTTGCCAACTCTATGCTACAACATTTCCTAAGTCAATTAAATATCTCCTAAGCGGGAATTCCCAGGACATTTTTCTAGTCTCATCTCTCGATTTCCCTGGAATTTTGTCCGAGAATTCCGGACAGGATTTTAATTTCTGTAATCTTTATTTATTTATTGAAAACAAATTTGTCTCCTTCAAAATACTCCCTGCGGGACATAAAATTAATTATGCCAATCGAAGCGTTGAATCTCTTCAATCGGCTCAAATCCGTTAACCGGAAGTCACATGATGCTAAATCAAGCCAATATGATGCTTGTGGAGCGATATTAATTAAATTTTTTGAGTAAACTCGCTAAGAAGAAATATGGTGTGTGTATCGTGGTGCAAAAATCCAAAGTTGTCTGTTCACAAATCAGGTTTCATACAATCGACTCATAACACTCAAATAATATTCTTGTTGATAATCTGCATCAGTGGATGAAACTCATTGTGCACGATAACACGACTATCGAAGGAAACTGTCAGCTTAACGTTGAGTTTTCAACGTTAATGGCACAATATTCACAAGATTTGTCAGTTGCTTTCGGATCAACAACATAGATTTAAGTTTCAGCTCCTCCCAAAAGTCATCTCTTCATAGATATCAACGTGATTCTATTTTACGAACAAATTTACGAGTTTTGGTGTCGATAAAAATTTGACGCATCTAAGGCAAAAATACCTTTTAAAATAGATTTCACTGATCTGTTTGAAATGCCAACATTAACAGGATGTTCCAAATGGGTAACCGACCAAATTTTTAAGGACCAAATCTCGGATTTTTTTGAGGATGACTTTCATCGGCAGATGTTGATTGTTTTAGTCCTCAACTAGTTCTCGGCCTTCTTTGAACTGTTTATGTCACTTGCAAAACAATATTTTCTTACAACATCTTGAAAACATGATATTATTCGAAGAATTCTCTATGTAGCAGTGTTTCAATAGCTGGCTCGGTTCCAGTTAAAACCCAAAAATAAGGTATTGTTCAGTTTAACAAAATTACAAAAATTTATTAATTAACAAAAACTGAAATTCTAAGCCGAACTTGTAATATTAATAAAATTATTAATAAAATACAAGCTTATTCAAAAGCCATTGCTTTTAAAATGAACAGCTAACAATTTTAAATCCATGAATAACTAAAAATTTTGACAAATAACTTAAGCTGTAAGATTGAAGAAAATAGAAAATAGCCGGCTAATGTTGACTGATTGTTCAAAACGGCAGCTATTAAATTTATTACTGTTCAAATTTTAAACTGTTCAAAGTTGGAAACACCGTCATGTTTTTGAAATTTTTACTTTTAGGGATGAAAAAGATAAAAAATGTTATCTTCGAGCGAATCAAACGACTAAGGCTAGAATTATGATACTTGGTGAGCATATTCTCCTTGCCGAAAATACGCGTAGTAAAAAGAAATCCATTATTTGTACATGACATTAAAAGTTTTATTTAGCATAGTTAGAATGATCCGTTTTGTTTGATAACGTGTTGCCATTCTGAAGTTAATTCCATTAGGCCTCTCTCATAGAAGTCCTTGTCCCTCTTGGCAAAAAACTGGAACAGTCGATTTTCACAAGTTTCTCTTGATGCGATTGCTTCCCTAAGACGATTCGTGTTTAGATTACTCCCTGCAAATCCTACCAAATACAACCTTCTTGAAAGACAGTTCCAGCTCGACCTCTGCTTCCGCCGGCTCGCCGCAATACCACCAACACCGTTTTTGTTTGACGTTGCCGCACGTGACTCACAATCGCCTCAGAAATGGTTCGATATTGTTGGGATTCATCAGCGATTCGTAGAAGAAAATTTGATTTTAGAGTTTTTTTTCTTGTGCACCCATACATCGAGCTTCTTTTTGTATCCAGTCTTATTTACCTATAAATGGTTCCAAAAGCCTTTTTGAAGCAATGCCCGGCTTCTTTGCAATTGAAATAGTGCTTACATGATGGCCAGTCTTGACGATTTTCATCATTTTATCGACATTTTCGATTTTTTGAGCGTGGTGCATCTTCGACATCAAATTAATCGGAACCGAACCACACCAGCATCCACATTTTCAGTCGTCTGGCTTGCATTTTCGGCTTTACCAACGAAGAACTGTAAAGCATGATGTATTTTTCCTTTGCTGGTGTCCATCTCCGGCCGACTTTTTAAAAGTATTCTAGCAATCTGAGATGACACAAAAATATAAACGGGAACACTTCCACTAAATATTTGTAAAATATTTAATATATTCACTGATTTTCTTCTTCTGACTGTGGCGTGAATTCGAGCCTGAAAAAGGAAGATTACTCATTATAATTTAGTTTTTTTTTTAATTAATTAAAATATTTTTTTGTCTATCAACTTACTTTTATGTGTGTAACTACGTATGGCCATCATAAAAGTTGATGATGATCGATGTCTTTGGAAAGATCAGCCCTTAATAAGTTGAATATATTATAGTTCAAAAACGCAATACAACCCGATACTGTCGTAAGTGATTCCGTGTGATATTTGCATAGAGCGCGAGTGCTGAGCGAAAACATTAAGAAGTACCGATGGTTGCCCCAAACGAGGTCGCGTAGAAAGTGAAAGTGTTGAATGGTCAATTCCCAAAACGTTCAAACTGTTTTGTGGATGTATTTTATTTGGAAGGGGGCCCGATAACACAAATACGGAAGGCCTAAGGAGTGCTTTAGCCCGTCTACGCAATAGAACGGGCCCCTCAATTCCACAACCATCTCCGCCTACCTCACCTCATCCCTCAGCGGCCAGCAGCTGCGGTCGTGGAGCGACCATTACCACAGCGACAACCACCACCACCACTACCTTTTCAACTAAATCCAATGGATCCAATCAAAATGTAAGTTTTTGTTTTGACACCCATATGTACTCGTACTACAGATACCAATCCGTGTTTGACCATCCTTTACATTATGAGGGCAGTAATGTTTTCCAATTGACAGTTTCATTAATCTCCAAAATTGTTTTAGTGGAAAATGTTTACAAAGGCATGCCCGGATCATTAACATACAACCGATAATTTAATAAGCCACCTTAAAGGGATTATCAAAATTCATTTTAGTACTAAGTTGGCACAACTGACGATAAGTTTGAGTTGTGTCATTTTGCTTTATTTACGTTTGAATTGAGTCATTTACTTTATTTACAGTGCTCTAGTTTGTCATTCTATCTCAAGTGTGTTTTTCAATGGATGAAAATATCAAACAAAGAATTTGTCTCAAATTTTGTATTTCAAATCAAATTTTGTTTGCCAAATCGCTGAAAACGTTACAGAACGTTTACAGTGAATCAACGTCAATTTAAGTGGTACAGTGCTATCAAAAAGGGGTCGGGATGTGGAGAAAGATTTGCCTCGCTCTGGTCTGACATCAACGTCTTTAACCAAAGTTAACGTCGATAAAGTAAAGGAAACGGTGGCGAAAAATCATCAATTAAGTTTGAACATTCGAACATGCGGACATTCTATGCTGATTTTTTTGTATCCCATGAATCAGTTCGTAGCATTTGAATATGAAACGCATTACCGCTTAATCAGTTTCGAGAGACCTAAATTTTCTTCAAAAACTCAATCACTCAAAGGTCGCTGAAGACATGCTAGGAAATGTCAATTCCGATACTACATTAACAAAATGCGTTATAGCTGCTGATGAGGCATGATTTACGAGTTTCAATTTCTACTCAATCGTTGAATTTGAATCAAGTTGGTGCAAACAATTTCCATTACCATTAAGGTCACATTTATTTAGATTTAGAACTTATTTTAGTTTTAAGTCCTATGTAGGTTCATTCACATAAACTTTTTTTTAAATACTTATACATTTTGTCAAAAAAAGTGTTGGGAGTTAGTTGATCAAACAAAATATTTATTATTTATTCAAATGCATTGTATCGCCTTCAAGGAGGAAGGGACCTACTCTCGAAATAATACACTTATTGCAACAAATAATTCCATCATTAAAACATTTTTCAAACGAAAAGGCTTCAGTTCTCGTCGCAAATTTTCTTTTGGCATCTTCTATCAACTAAAAACTAGAAACCCGTATCGGTAATTTGAGTTTTGGAAAGAGAAAAAGTTTGCCGGAGCCATGTCACATGAGGATATTTTTTGTGTTTTTGGTCAGAAATTCATTCAAATTGATAGTCTTGTGGTGAGTTATTGTGGCAAATGAATCTAGGACTTTTCCCTTCTGCAAATGTCTTTTTCGACAAATTTGCTCTCTTAAAAATCGCATAACGTTCAGATAATATTTTTTATTTGCATATTGTTTATCAGACCCTCTGGCATAAGTTCCAATCAAAGTAAGCAGCCAATGTTACTTTGACATTTGATAGACTTTAAGGTGTGTTTTTCGTTTTCAGCTCAGCTGGAAGGTGCCAATCCGCGTTAGGACAGTCAACTTAATGACAGTAAGATTTTGACAATCCCTTGAAGTGGGCTTTTTTTTAATGATCAATTTCCAAGTCACATTCTACAATTATCGTCTCTTTAAATTAGCATTCATGCATTTATTTACATATTAAAGTCTAAAGGCCGTTAGTCATAATTTTAAAAAAATTTGTTCTCTGGGTGATTCTGCTAGAATACTTCCCTGTAACCAATATAGTATAGTCTAGAGTAGATTATTTAACATGAAACAAAAGCATCCAAAAACCACAAAATTATGAGTTAGAGAGCCCTTCTACGTAAAGGTTATGCAATAGATCGTAGATTCTAAGAATCGCCTATTGCCTATATCGGACTGAACAATTGATTGCAACTTTTTCCGACGTTTTGTACTCTTTTGCCTCTATTCTAGAAGGAATCATGATTTAACACATCCTATCCTATCCTATTAAATTTTCTTTGGTTTCATCATAAATACTTTAATCTTGTATATCCGTAATGATTTAACCCATCTAACTGAAATTATACTTTGCGATAGCAAAACAATGATCCTAATGAATTCAAATTTTGATTTGGTGATCTGCGAGAGTGCAAAACTTGATTAAAAATTGTTTAACCGAACCTGTGCAATCTTTCAAATTTTATTTAATATGATTAAGACAATAATTTAAGCAGCGTTTGGAAATGTTAATTGTTGAAATTCAGATGTCGCTTTTTTAAAAGTTGAAAATGAAATGAATTCGTATGTTAAAATCGTCTTCACATCTATTTCTAACGAAATGTAAAGATTCAGGAATTTTATTTTCGAAAGATTTTCGAAATTTCCAATCCAAACCTCACATGGTAACTATCCTATTAGAAAGGTTTCTTTTCCAGCGGCTCATATAGAATATTGTATAGAATATTTGAAGGCGCATTAATTCATATTATGACAACTAGTTAGACTATACTGTTGTCGGGAACTTTAGCATCCTTGGAATAAGTGCGCTGGATACCATTATTGCCTTTGCTAAATCATATCATTGTCATTGTTAAAGTGTTATTTGTTTCTCTGTGTAGCTAAGGCAACTCAGCTGTCCATTTAGGTCAAAAAACCGGGTAATCGCTCGCTGACATTTACAGCTTTTGTATGAACAATGGAATGGAATAGAACTATAGAAACTCGTTACCTTCGTGGCTGAAGGGCAATTCGTTTGGAGTAAATTTAAAAATATTTAAAAATATATTTCCTTCTCAAATCCATGTAGAGCTCATCATCATCGTCAGATTTTTTTTTATTTTTATTTAAACAAACTGGTCCTGGTTTCTTTCTATCTTTGTGTGATGACGGTTTCATTCGTTTACCTTGGGCCTTAGTAAAATAACTATGAGAAACGGGCGCTGTAACCCCTATTTTGGAAAGCACTTGCCTGCGATCTAATTAAAGGGAAAATGCAAAATATAGGAACAAAACTCCCCGCACCCTCCCAGTCAAAAAGACATCAAAAGAGTTTTGCATTTAATTGGGTATAAAATCAAATTAAACCACTCACACATGCACAGACACAAACATATCCACTTGAGTGCCACTAACTCACAAAAAGGATGCCATCGATACATCAATATATTATATACATATGTAAAAATGAACATGTGTCTGTGAATACTGTATTTATACACTCCACTACATATAGCACATATCATGTATACACACATAAAATTCCCAACTGAATGATTAAAAGAATCGCACTTTATTGAAAAAGAGCTTTGGCCAAAGAAACAGATTCCGATATCTCATAGAGTTGATTTTATCGGACAGTCAGCCACCACCCGCTGCCGAGCAGTACACACATTCAACACGTTGTACATATGTATCAAAAAGCAGTAAGGGAATGGCGATTTACATTGTAGGGCACCGGACATATACCCAGTGTCGTGCTTCACTATTTGTCTGTCGAAGAGAAGGCTACAGGAAATACTAAACACGAGTACAATCCATCCATCTGTACCCATAATCTCCGGCAGAGACGCACTTGTCCGCTATGCAAATGCTTTCTATCCCTTCACTTAAATCTGTCTACTAGCGACGAGGACCTGAGGTGACACATGTCATTGTTAAAATTGATGACATCAATTCAAATAGTATGAGGTGGGAAAGTAAGAAGAAATCCATTATTTTTCGAATAGATGACCTTAGTGATCTGTATTTTCTATGGGTTACGCTAGATGGCGGTAGAAAGATAAGATTTCGTACTCAGAAAACTACTCAGACAGTTTTGTGATTGCATGACTTAATATTATCTGAATGCGCATCAGAAAATGGACACCAGAGCAAAGAGAAAATACACTATATTTTACAGTTTTTCTTCAATATGGACGGCTCAAAATGTAAATAATGTTTACTATAACAGCCAACTATTCGCAATTTTGCTTTCGTCCATCACATTCCGATATTTTTGATGCCAAAGATGTCTCACGTTCTGGAAGGTAAATTGTCCAAAATGTAAATAAGGTAATGGAAATCTTCAAGTCCAACCATTATGTAGTCACTGTTTCCATTGACCAAGAGCTGAGCAATGCACAAACAAATCGTTTTGCACCACTTGAGTAAGGTTGGATTCAAAACTAAGCCCGAAGTATGACTGACAAATGAGTTAACGCATTGAAATCTCATCGAAACCGAATCGTTACTGAATCGCCATTACACTGACCCATTTCAAAAGATGTGATTGGTGATCTGAAGATTGGTGCTGGACACAAAGCAAAACTTTCCTAGCTTAGCCAACATTTGCGTCCGCTCACCGCAATTCCACCACGGCCAGGTCTCCAGAAATAGACCGATGAAAGATGAAAATTCGTTATACGAGGTGTTTTTTACGTTAACTCGTGCGGTGGCCATCTGATCTTATACATCAATACTGAAATTATTTCCGCAATGTAACAAGTTATAGAGCAAATCGTATCATTTTAAATATGGTAAAAAAAACCTTAATATCGTCCAAAGAAATAAAAAAATTACTGCATTTGATACTCAATATCGATCCTAATATATTGAAATTTCTTTTCAATAATGAAATGTTAGCAAAATACCAGATTAAAGACCTGAAAAATTACTGTTTTCCGCACATTTGATTCTCAATATAGATCCTAATACGTTCAAATTTCTTTTCAATTTGAAATTTGAAATTTCTTTTCCGCACATTTGATACTCAATATAGATCCTAATATATTGAAATTTCTTTTCCATTTGAAATTTCTTTTCAATATATTAGGATTGATATTGAGTATCAAATTTGCAGAAAACAGTAATTTTTCGGGTCTTTAATTTGGTATTTTGCTAACATTTCACGGAGAAACTTTATATCTAAAATGAGTATAAGTTTTAAGCTTAATTTCAACGGACAGTTCAACGTTTTCTAATACTGATTTAGAAACAGCTGATCTATAAACAACTGATATAAAGAATCGATTGCGCTGTCATTTCATTAGATTTTAAATATAAAAAGACACAATTTTATAAGTACGAAATCGTATTGCAGTATTGGCAAAACAATTTGGCAGAATAGATTATTTTTCACGAGAAAACAATGTTTTGAGACATTTTTTCTCTTCGAAAAAAACATAGCACCAAGCTTTAAGTTAAAATTAAAAGTTCTCCCATTTATTTACAACTCTGATCTTCCTTTATCAGAAATTTTAAAAACAAATTGTGGAAAACAATTTGTAATTCGAATTTTGGAGGTGTTTTGCTACAAAACTGGCACTATTCCACAGTTAGGACAGATGTTTCATGCATACTGATTGTCACAATGATTTAGAAGAATTTTGAAGAAATACTGACCTGTGACCCCATAAATTACGTATGATTGTTGCAAGAATCTGTTTATCTACCTAAGAGTGTTCGTCTTTTCGCAAGAGATCAAAAACATACTCATAGGCAGATTAAATTTGAAACTAAGAAAAGTCGACCCAGTGGAAAAAAAACTTGCTTACACAACTACTGAACTCACATTTTAAAAATGTTTATTTTTCAGAAATTTTTCCAAAAAGTTGACTATTTATTCGTCAATTTACGGTAATAAATATTGGTATTGTACAGACACTGGAAAGAACCATCACAGCTCATATAATTTTCAAAAAACATTCTTAATTGTGGGCGTGGTTATTGAAAAATGCTAACAAATATCCATACTTAATAGTCTAAGTTGATATACAAGTATATATTGTAAGATAGTAGAGCATTGCCGACACTTTCTCTTATCTGACGATGAATCGGCACAGCGTCTTCTACATTAAGTGTCGCTGTTAGGCAAAATGGGTCCTTTAGGAGAAATCTTGCCTATTCAAACACTGAACCCAGCTTTAGAACAATAAGTCATTTCAGTGTCTTTTCACCAAAAGTGTTATTTATTCATTAATTAAATGCAGAATGTTATGATAGTTAATGGGCACCAAAAAATGTTACTCCAACTCATAAACTGTTGTAAGAGAATGTCTTAGTCTTAGGGTGTGACTGTTGCAACATAAAAAAAAAACAAAAAAAAAAAAAACGAAATTTCACTAAAAAAACACTCAAAGTCGATATACATTCTGTCAAAAAAGTACCGCGAATTGATGTTTTAAATGAAATGTATTTTCTAAACTGTTTTTGTCGCTAATTTATTGGCACAACTGTTGTTTACACTGACGCGGAGATTTATGCCAAACCTGTCATTTAGTTCGTCATTTCAGTTTGACAGAGACAACTGCCGAATTTTCTGTGTACCATTTTACTCGATAGTTCAGAAAAACTAGAATTTTCTTCAAAAACTCAATCGTGTGAAGGTCGCTGAATAAAGTCAAATGAAGTCATTTTGCAATGAAGTTATTTTGTTGTTGATGGACATACAAAAAAAAAAAAAAAAAAAAATCTGCCCTATTTATTAAACAGAATGCCAGAAGATCAATAAAAGCTGCGAGTTTTTAGAGGACTGTCTTCTAAAAGTTTTTTTTCCGCTTCATTTGTTTTATTGGATCGCTCACGTAGTGAGCCTAACAATATGTAGTTGAATCTTAGTTGAATCTAATTATCGACGAGTATGTATCTTTCCCGTTTTGTTTTTGTTTTAGTTGTATGATTTTTTGTTTATACGGTCCTCTGAGATCGGCAGGGATTGGTTTGATATACAAAAGCTCAGCTTCTGAGTTAGCAGCTCTAAAGGTGAAGTTAGCGCAATGTTCGTACAAATGATCTCACAGTTTTATTAACCCGGGGGGTTTGAGTTACGCACATAGCCCTCCTCATAGATTTAAACTACGTGAGAAAAGAAGCCAAGGCCCGAAATATATGAGCCGAGGGTCTCCAGGCGTAATGCCGCAGACTCATGTATTACTCTTCGTAATGTGGATTATGTGAGTGATGGATGGGGCCAAGTCCCGAATACGTGGTAGGTGGTTCAATAGCATGAAAAATGAATTGACCTGGCCGCAAAGCGAGCAATGTGAATAATGAGGCCAAGAACCCGAACACTTAGCAAGTGAATCAACAGTTCCCGTGAGTATGTTGACCTATGTGTTACTCCTAGTTGTGCGGATTACGTGAGTGACGAAGTCAGGGCCCGGACATGTGGTCTCAGGTGGATTATATCGAAGCATTGCGGTGTTGAGATTTTAGAAGACAATGCATTTCCGGCAGGGATCATGTTCTTTTTCCCTTTTATGGGACTGCAAAATCGCTTCTCCGGAGTCTGGAAGGTGCCTAAGGATAAGCTAGGTTTCTAGCTAGAACATTAGGGTCATGTTCTATTCTAGTCATATGTTTTGCTTTGATCTTTTCTATATCCTCTTTCACATGTGGTATATTCAAGTCCCTAAGTATATTACAGTTTCTCCTGTACCAAGGAGCTTCCGTAATGTCTCGTAACATCTTCGATTGTACCCTTTTATCTACGTTGCTGCGGCTGGCTCTGCCCCAGAGTTGAGCACCGTAACACCTTACGGGTTTAATTATTCCCGTGTAGATCAACACCTTACAGTCAGGCTAAGTCCAGAGTGCTTATTAAGCAGCCAGTGATGTTGCCTAATTTTCAAGTTCATCTGCATCTTTGTAGCCTCGATGTGCCGTTTCCAGGTTAGTCTTCTGTCTAGATGGACGCCTAGCTAGATAACGTGTGAGCTCTGTGGAATGACGATATTATTGAGCCTGAGAGTTGGGCACGTATTGAGGTTTAGTGTAAATGTTACTTGTATACATTTACTTTCGTTTATTCTTATTCTCCAGTCACCATCTCAACGCGTTTGAGATGAATTTGCCTGGTTTTGGTTCTTATGACAGCACATTATTGCAGTATCATCTGCGAAAGTTGATGTGAGGATTCTAGGGTCAACCGGAATATCACTTGTAAAGATAAGATATAATAAGGGGCCAATGACACTCTCTAAAGTGTCCTCTAAAAGTTGCAGCAATGTCCTTAATTGCTTATAATTACAGTTGCATTTTACAATTACAATTACATTTTGAGCACTAATTCTCGGATTTATGAGATACATAAATGTTGACGGTCGTCCTGAGAGCCCTTCATTTTCAATTATTTTTCAACCTTTTATTCTCGTAAATTCATCAAAAAAAATCGTTTAGCCATATATCGAAAAAAAAATATTCAAATTTTGTAAAACTACACAAATTATGTTTTTTCTAACTATTCCCTATTAAAATATCTAAAAATATCGAAATCTAATCTATTTAATTTTAATCTAAAATATCGAATTTAAATCCATGAGGTATAAATATTTTCTGTTTCATTGACCAGTTTCTGATATTTTTTGACAGAATGTATAATATTTTCAATATATTAATATTTGTTGATTCGCCTGGGAAATCCTGCGATGAATTCCATATTCATACTCATGCCATAATGATGGTCATGCATTTTTAAGAATCTAAATAAAAAACTCTTTATCAAGAGTTTTCGATGGTCTTGAATGAAAAAGAAAATATTGAGGAATTAATTTTAATATCTCTCGAATGTTTTTTCTTGTTTACGACATGTTTACAGATGAATTCATTAACATTCAATCCTATTGTTGTTTGAGATGTATAACAAAAGTTATTAAATTGTTAGCATTGTCATCCCTGGCAAGGACTTCCTGCCTGCCCAACATTGTCATTTAAAGGCAGTCACTGTGTTCAAAGATCTGAACTATAATGGCAATGAGACAGAATTTAATTATCGATGTTGTCGTTGCATAAATGGATACATAAAGGGATGTAATCACATTATGAGTCTATTGAAATCCATAATGGCTTCGCCACGGCCAGACGTTACGATAAGTGGTGAATTTATGGAATGAAGAGACGAAATCACCATCGGGTTTGTTTCATTAGAGCGTTCATTTGGAAAGGTACTACTTTGTAGCGGTGGTGTCCTTGGCCAAATGATAATTTTAGCAACATACGTATATAAAACTGTCAGTCGCTATAAGCGGTAAAATGTACAACAGTGCGAAGTTCCACCTTCCACCTTGGAATATCAAATGGTTGCGTGAAATGTGGAACATACAACGTTGTGGTATACTCGTAGGGTGATGTGATACCTTTGTTTCTGCTAGGCATACGAGTACACACAGAGATAGTGCTCGCAAAAAAATATTATTAGATTTATCATTTATTTTGGAATTCATTGATTTAGAATAGAGATATTTTTACGAATTCCAGTTATGTTTGGTTGATATTGAAAATCGTTTTCATCCTTTTTTATCTTCCCCCGGGAGGAATGAAGGCTCGGTACGACAAAAGTGTGACACCCAGTAAAGGGCATCTAAGATGCCCAATATCTTTTGACCAGATGTACTCGTATTTCCCGACTTTTAAGGTTGAGTGGACTCTCTGGCTGACTGGCTGGCTAAATCCTTGTAAAACCTGTTAAAACTTGGCACAACTCAATATTTTGCCAAGATCGTAGCCGGGGATTGTAAATATGCTATATAAATTGACCGATTTTTCGAGACCCAATTTTCCTCTGTCTATTTGTCTGGCTGACTGGCTAGCTGATAGAAAAGATAACTGCCCTAAATCCTTGTCAAACCTTCTAAAACGTGGCACAGCTCACTATTTTGCCAAGATCGTAGCCAGGGATTGTAAATACGCTATATAAATTCACCGATTTTTCGATATCCAATTTTTTCCCTGTCCATTTGTCTGGCTGACTGGCTAGCTGGTAGAATCGATAACTTCCCTAATCCTTGCGAAACCTTCTAAACCTTGGCACAGCTCTCAATTTTGCCAAGATCGTAGCCGGTGATTGTAAATATGCTTTATGGGCCTGCCTCTTTCGGTATCTCTTATACAAATTGACCGACTTTTCAAGATCCAAATTTTCCCTGTCCGTTTGTCTGACTGATTGGCTTGCTGGTAGAAAGGATAACTGCCCCAAAATCCTTGTGACACCTCTGAAAACTTAGCACAGTCGCCAGATCGTAGCTGGCCTGCCCTTTCTGGTTCTTCTTATACAAATTGACCGATTTTTAGAGATCAAATTTAATCCCTGTAATTCCCAATTCGTAGATTGCAGCGACCTGTGTTTCTGTCCATTGTTTTGAATTGTAATGCTCGATAAAATTGAAAAAAATCGACCGATTAACCACTTCCCCTCTGATACCTCCCATACAAATGACGGATTTAACCTAAATATTCTTAGGTTCATATTTTCTACCCACTTACACTAAATTTAAGCAAATTTGTTATACGTTAACGATTTGCTAAGATAGCGTTTAGTTGTATTGCCTTATGATAACGAGTAAAATTTTAGGAAAACCACATCCTTTCTAGCACCTCCCATAAAAAAAAAAAAAACTAGAGCTTCATTCTTAGCTTCATATCTTTCAAGCTGTTACTTTGAATTCAACTATATTTGCAACATGTCATGCATTTGATAAACTCAGCTCTGAGAATGAGAATGGAATGCAGCACAGTGATCTTCCGGGTACCTGCTGTACAAATTGATTGATTTTCTTGCGACTTTCTCCTGTTCCCAAGACTGAAGAGACCCATGGAAGGATGACGTTTTGCGACGATTGATAAGATAAAAACCGAATCGCCGAACCGAATCGCTTATTATGCCTCTCACGAAAAAACTAAACATGCTATATGAATAAAACCGTCAACATATCTTCGAGAGGAGTGTACCAACATAAAAAAATATAATATAAAAAATATAATATAAAATACAGTATAATAATAATCGAAAGTCGAATGTACGTAGCCCGCGACATTTGAAAATTCACCTTATTTTTTAACACACCTTTTGGTAAAAAAAAACTCTCAAACAATCAATGTATTACTGTGGTGTAAAAATCGTGAAGAGCCAATGCAGAATGAGATAGCGCATTACTATGGTGCAAAAAAAAAGTTGTGCACCCATGGCTTCGCACAAAAATGGCGAAAACAATCAAGTAATATTCCTTGTTGACAAATTTGCCTCAACTAAAAAGTAGTAGCCGCAAAATTCATACTGCTGTAGCCACCAAATGGCTAATGACAGCGCGCTCATTTTTTGACAAGCGTTGGTTTGTTATGTTGTTCGCAAGCCAACGTAAGCATAACGTTTTATGCCGCAGTTAAAGAAAGGTTATTGATATGGAATTCAAATGGAACAGTGTTATTACTGTGTATTTGTTTGGGAGAACGCAACCGATCATTGTTAGTGAGGTACGATATTTACGTCTGAACAACATATTTCTGTATCGGACCATTATACATTTTAATGGTACTGGTAGCATCAAAAACGCGATGGAAGTAGACATCTAAAAACAGCAACATTGCCAGAATTCAATGTAATCTACGACAATAAGCAATTAATTTGACGAAAAATGTTAATGTATCTGCTTGCAGCATAGGGCACATATTGGAAAATAAACCATGATTGAAGCACAAATTAACATCTGCACGGAAAGCACTTCGGCTAGCAAGTTGTTAAAAAATGTGCACATTTTTTACGAAAATCGTTAATAGAACATAAACGTAAATAGAATGCATATCAAAAGAATTTGTAGACCAGGGAATTGCCCTGCAAAAACAAACGCTTAAATGAGGAGAACCAACTGCCGCAGGACGTTCAGCATTCGTTTTTCTTCAGCAGGGCGTAGAAGTAAATCAAAAAATATAGCTTACAAATATTTTAAACGATGCTTTGTTACTTCGATACTGCACGTTTCAACAAGTACCCTAATGCACAATACGATGATAATCGAAAAATGATGTCAGCATAACTTTGAACGATTTTGGCACGATCTTCACCTTTGACACGATCGCGGTCGCAATAATTTTGCATCAATTTTCCCTAGAAAATACTACATTTATAATGAATAAGCTTAAAACGAACTTTGTTTATAGCGAACAATTTTTCAGTCTCGCCGTGTACATTTTGGTGCAACTCTCTACTTTTATAACGAATAATCTACAAAAGAAGAGAGAGAATAAATTTCGCACAACAAATTTTAAAAGTAGTTTCAATGCACCACTAATTACATGGTAGAAATACAGGGTGTCCGTCGGGAAGGTGTACTACTTTGTTTTGCCGCCATTTTGGTAAACCTTAGTCTTGACAGTTCATATTTGGCAGTCGTGAAGTAAAGACGTGGCAAATTTATTATGGAAAAATATTCGATAAACCAATTTTAATCGTTAAAACATTCTATCAAAATCAATCATCGATTACTGTGACTATAAGAAAGTTACGTGAAATTTTTGGAAGAAGCAACGTGCCAACAAGAAGCACTATTTGTCGTGTTGTGAATGATTTCGAAGAAAGAGGGTCTGTAGCTGATAGGGCCAAGCATGAACAACAAAGTACTGCAACATCGGCTGAAAACATTGCTGCTGCTCAAGAAAGTGTTAAAAAAAATCCATTAACCTCAATTCAACGCCGTGCTCAGAAGCTTGGTCTTCAAAGAACAACTTTGTCCAGAATTTTGCACAAGCATTTGCATTTGTTTCCATTTAAGATTCAGTTGGCACAAGAGCTTCTTCCACAAGACCATTTACGTCGCCATACATATGCCAATAGGATGTTACAGATCGCCCATGACAACTCCGATTTTCGTGAAAAAATCTTAATAAGTGACGAGGCACATTTTCATTTAAATGGACAGAATAGTCGGTTTTGGGCAATGAAAACCTCTCAAATTATTCATCAGTTATCTTTGCATCCATTAAATATGACAGTCTGGTGTGCAATTTGCTCAGGAGGAATCATTGGACCTTACTTCTTTGAAACTGAAAACGGCGTAACGGTAACTGTCAATGGGGAGCGATATCGTGTTATGATTGAAAACTTTTTAACACCACAACTGCATGCTTTGGGCTTGATTAACATGTGGTATAAATAAGACGGTGCCACATTACATGGAACTACTGCGAGACCTCTTTCCACAAAGTTATTTCAAAAATGATGATGTTGATTGGCCTCCACGGTCGCTTGATTTGACTGCTCCGGACTTCTTTTTGTGGGGATATCTGAAAAGCAAGGTTTATACAAACAAACCAGAAACGCTTGAGCAACTCAAACAAAATATTCGTAATGAAATTAATGAAATATCGCGTGAATTGTGTGAGAGTGTAATGAAAAAGGGCTCGCATTTGTGAGTCTAACAGAGGCGGACATTTATCTGATATTGTATTCCATACATAATTGCGTTATTAAATAAAACATTTATCAATATAAGATCCATTCTCTTTTAATTAATCAAAAATTATGGACAAACAAAGTAGTACACCTTCCCAACGGACACCCTGTACCAAACAATTTATTCTAGAATTAATGTTGCTAGAACACATTATAACAAATTTGTTGAGATCTTTTATACGGATTTCATTCATCAAACAACAACTGCCTGGACCAAAATATTAAGAAGGAAGAAAAAGTTTTTTTTTACTTCGTCCCGACGGTGTAGAACATATATTTTGGGATGTTTGATGATAAAATCTCACGATATTCACTCGATTGGTCGGTTTTTTCCGGATCATGAGCATAGATAGATACAATTCTTATCTCCCGCAATAATGTGTTTTATAATTTGCTAGTAGCCAGAAATCGTCTTTCAAAAGAAAAAGTATTGTTTTTGGTACCAATCGAGATTGAAAACGTCTCAAACACAAAATATATTTTAAAATGGAGTTTACTAATCCGTTTAAAATGACAACAGTCAGCAATGCCCCCAGTTGCTAATAATTGCAATAATTACATTTTGAGCACCAAGTCGCGGACTCGATAGATGTTGATGGTCGTCTTGAGTGTCCTTCATCTTCAATTGGTTTTCGGCCTTTAAACACTGTTTAAAACACTTGTAAATGTATCATTCCGACTAAGCCTGTTCGAAATTTGCAAAATTCTCAATGTTTGCGCAGCAGTATTTCCATTTCGTAAACAAAATTTAATGCAACTTATTTACTCAAGAAAATCACCACACATTGTAAAAATCACCGGAATCACTTTTCGCGGCGTACAAAACCAAATGTAGCTTAGACTCTAATCACATTTATAATGTAAAGAAATTTGTCACTGACAGCTGTCATAGTTCTACCCATTCACAACAGAAATATTTCGGAGATTTAATATATCCTTACTAACTCATTAAATTCTCATAAATCATACTTTTTGACAACATTTGGAGCAAAGTTGTGTCACACAACACACAACTAGTTTAAAGTAATTTCTTGCATTTTCTAAATATGAAAAAAACATAAAATATTCTGCTGTTCATTAGAGGCAAACTGGTTTGAAAGAGTCACTTATTTTCATTAATTATTTTCATTAATCATTTTCATCATTATTTTCATCATCATTTTCATCATTCATTATTTTCATCAAAGACCTAAATTTATGTGATGACATTTCGGAAGTACCGTAAATATAGTTTTTTTTGTTGTTGTATTATTGCATTTTGAAAACACACGAATCGTGCTACTGTCAACTGTCAAAGGGGACCGTTATTTGAAGATGTTAAAGGAGTTTGTTTTTACCCAGAACAGCGCCAATGATGTACCTTGCCAACAGCATTTGGTTCCAGCAACATGGAACCACTGCACACATTCTCAGACTGGTTATGGCGAAGCTCCAACGAAAATTTCCAAACAAATTAATATTCAAAAATTCCACTTTCCACTGGCCTCCAAGATCACCTGACTTGATTACACCAGCATTTTCTTATGGGATTATGTCAAGCAAGAGATGTACAAAACGAAACTAAGGAATAATTAAAATAATAATTGAGGCGATCCCGACTTTAACCTTCTTCATGCTGCAATGAATAATTTTATGATCAGGTATCGCATACGAGTATGCGTGAATGAGTGTAGAAGTCATTTAAGGTCCACCATCTTCAAAATCAATTACTTATATAAGATAAAATTGAAATTTCTATACAATAACAAGTACTTGCACATAAACTAATGTTTAAGATATTGCGAAGCATTAGTTATTATATCACTCGTGCAATTTTGACTTTCAAATATGCAGAAAACTGTAATTCGGCTAACTTTAAAAGCTAATCTGCAATTTCTAAGAGAGGTGTCTAAGTCCGCACTTTAGATTCTATTCGAAACAATATTCCACTCTTTTGACAAACACAAAAACTTAATATTTTATTGAGCTGTCTTGCGATATAGGATGAATCTTGTACTATACAAATTCGACATTGTGTCCTAAGAGTCAGCGTGTCGATTTAAGCGTGTCCTTCCGTCCGCCCACGTGGCTATTGAAAGCATAATAAAGATCGCACCGACTGATGTAAGAGAAGGAGGTTTTGCATAAAAATGCAATGCATTCATGGGTATATTAAATTCGAAACTGGACAAAATCGGTCCAGTAGGAAAAAACTTCTCTATACAATGACTTCAATACATCCGCTCATTTGACGATGAATCGGCACATCGCTCATAATAATAATGAATCGCAATTGCCACAAACGGGCGAAAACGATTCAAAACCAAGCAAATTTGCTCATACAATGGCTGAACTTGCGTAGAAAAATTGACATTTTGCAAAATTATTTAATAATTTTACCACTTAATCGTTAATTGAATGGTTGGCATGATTATTGAAAAATACCATTAAATATTTAAGTCGATATTTGATGTGTGAGAAGAGAGCGTTTCTGACTCATTTCTTCTGGGTTATGCGTAAGCGATCGTTTTTCCACTTTGAGAGTGTGTTAGCGATTGCTCTCGAAATGCGTACTCTGAAAATAAAATTTTGGAAATAAAATATCCAATTTTATACACATTTGTAAGAGGCTGCGTAAGTTCTGGGCATAATTATTGAAAAATACTAAAAATACGGTTTGTCACTGGTATATACATATATTGCCCAAAACCGACTATTCTGTTCATTCACATATCCATTCAAATGAAAATGTGCCTCGTCACTCATTATGATTTTTTCATGAAAATCGGGGTTGTCAGGGCGAGCTGTAACATCGTGGAAGAAGCTCTTGTGTCAACTGAATCTTAAATGGAAACAATTTCAAATCCTTGTGCAAAATTGTGGCCAAAGTTGGTCTTTGAAGACCAAGCTCCTGAACACGGCATTGAATTGAGGTTAATGGATTGTTTTGAACACTTTCTTAAGCAGTAGTAATGTTTTCAGCCGATCTTACAGTACGTTGTGGTCCATGCTTGGCCCTACGAGCTACAGACCCTTTTTCTTCGAAATCATTCACTACACGATAAATAGTGCTTCTTGTTGGCACGTTGTTTTTCCCACAAATTTCACGTAACTTTCTTATAGTCACAGTAATCGATGATTGATTTTGATAGAATGTTTTAACGATTAAAACACGTTGATTTATCGAATATTTTTCCATAATAAATTTGCCACGTCTCTACTTCACGACTCCAAGTATGAACTGTCAAGACTAATGTTTACCAAAATGGCGGCAAAACAAAGCAGTACACCTTCCCGACGGACACCCTGTATTTCTACCATATATGGGTGTTATATTTTTTCCACCTGAAATGATATATGTCTTCATTCCTTCGGATGAAGATATACAAATCATTTATTCGCTTATAATATATTGATAATATATATGTATATATATATATATAATATATATAATAAGGAAAGATCAAATATATTTTGATATATAAAACATATTTCATGATTTCTGAGTATATCGCATATTTCAAATATTGAAACATACTGAATATATTGCAAAATTTTGAATATTTAAGAATATTCGAAAGGTTCTATAAATTTTGAATACAATTTGATGCGGGGTTATAATTTACTACCTAATCTTATCTTCGAATTGAATATTTTATTTGCATTTTATGGTCATGAATGCTTTCTTTTGCCAGGTTGTAAAACAAATAAGCTTTCTTTTCTCTGTAATTCATAATAGGCTGCCGCAGTTTATATTTGATTGGGATTACCCTGTAAGCTTTGGGAAATCGATTAAGTAACCTGGCCCCTTCTGGTGCTTCAAATGATCGATAAAACTCATACATTCTTTCAGTTCATACCTTCCAAGCAGTCGAACTGAATTCAGACAAATTTGACATATGCGTTTGATTATGCGTTTGATGAACTCGGTTCTGAGAACGAAAATGGAGGACATTTAACCAATTTATTGAAATGTAATTGTTTCCTCTCTGTTATTTTAATTTATAGGCAACAGTTTGTTAAATTTTTATAAAATGCACTGCATTATAATGTTATTTATAACGTTGAATAAATCGACCGAATACTAGCGCCCTCTGTCGGGTAACTACCATATAAATTAATTAATTTAACTCATATGTTTGTCTTTCATTCAATAGCGCTAAATTCGGTACAATTTAGCACTCATCAGGAATTTAATAAACTTAGTTTGGTGAATGAAAACCGACTGTATTGCCACGCTCCTTAAGGTATTGCACATATAAATTAGGTGATTTTACAAAAATCTGTGATCCTCCCCTCCCTCTATAATACTAAAGCGGAGTTCTTCACAAAGTTATAATTTTGCTTCTTTTGTTATGCTTTTTTAAATTAGAATATTCTTTTTTTATTAAAATCTAGTGATGTAGTACTGCGCTCCTTCTGGCACTCTTTGTGCTTTTGCACCAACGCTAAAGGACATACATATATACTATATATTAATTCATGTATATGTATATATAAACTAGTTTATATATTATATAAATTAGTTCATCATCTTTATACTGGTTGACACATCATTTACAAACGATGAATCAGTACAAATGAATTTATATCGCCTGTCTGTTCAAATGTTCCATTAGAGGTTTATTTTTGCTTTATTGTCAAACAAATACCCCTCCTTTTTCTTATGTTTTCCCTTAAAAGCTTTTTCTTGTATGGCGCGGAATGACATGAAAAAGTGAAGTGACCTGATTTAGTGTAAAAACTGAAGATATCAGATAATCGTCCAAAATATAGAGTAAATATTATGAAATTTTAGCCAACTAATTGGTGAAAAATCGTCATCTCCCACATTCTTGATTAAAATTTTCGACTGCCTCCAAAAGTGGGAATTTCACGCTTGCTTTATGCTCTGCTTTCATACCGCGAGCACTTAAATTTTTCACGTAAGAACAAACAGTGTCAACCACTACGTGTTTATGTGACATTTAGTAGTTTTAGACGTAAGTGATGTGTGCGTGTGTGTATGTGTGTGTGTGGATGCATTTTGTTTAATCTTCCGGTTCTGTCATGCGTTTAAGGTCATCTTCAGATGTAAATAGTGCAGTATCCTTGCCCTTATCCTACAGACATTTATAGGCCTGCAACGAGTATCTTAGCTGCAACGAGCAACAGAAAAGCTACACATGATGTGTTGTTTTCCTTTACAAACGCAGTTTGTTTACAATGCTCGGGATTGTCAGTTCATCTCAAGTGTGTTTTGCGACCCTTACAATGGATACAAACATCGAACAAAGAATTTATCTCAAATTTTGCATTGCAAATTAATAAATTATAATCATTTTATGACTTTGCTTTGAAAACTAATATGGAATGAAATAACGTGAAATAATATGGATGAAATAACGTGGAAAGAATAATGCTAACGCATTAAATTTAATAAATTTTAACATTTTTGTTGATGGCAATATAATTGCTGAATGTCATGAGGTTAGTTACTGGATTAGTACCTGTATAGGGCATCACATATAAAATAAATTAAATAAAAAATTGCACCGGCCATTGGTAGGTATACTAAATGAAATGAAAGTACCAAAATAAGAAATGGTTTTATTGAAACTTTTTTCAACAATTTAGAATTTAGTTAAACAAAATAACAGAATAAGAACATCTTAGGATTATAGCGCATTGTCCCAATTAACGATAAAAACATTTACAGCTTCATGCTTTATCTAGAAGTTTAACAACAATACATTTTATCATAAACTTATAACATAATCGCCCTTGCTCCCGTGTCTTTCATTTATATGAGCAAACATTCTTCCTCTTATGTGGCATCTGAAATAGATAGCCTTATCTTATGCCGCCCGTGGAATATAATTCCAAGCGCTTCGATCGTCTACGCTTCTCCTCCAATTCGTCACACCTAGCTTCGATAATATTTCAAAAATTTGGTCCTTCCAACGGAGTTTTGGATGCCCTCTTCTGCGCCGTTCATCGAATTCGTTGTCGAAAACTTTTCATGCTGGAGCATTTGGGTCCATCCGCACAACATGACCCAGCCAATGCAATCGCTGTATATTAATGCGTTTGACCACGTCGATGTCGGCATATAGCTCATACAGCTCATTATTCATGTGACGCCGATACTCTCCGTCAACGATGAAGGGTCCACATATTTTCTGAAGTATTTTGCTCTCGAAAACTGCCAGTAGTGGTTCATCCGCTTGCGTCATAACCCAGGATTCTGCGCCATATAACAAGACGGGTGGAATCAACGTCTGGTACAGTCGGATTTTATCAAAGAAAGTAATGAGGAAACATATTTTCATAAATATTCTTAAAGCTAACTTAAAAAATAAAGATAATGAAAAAAAAAGAATAAAAAGAAAAAAAAAATAAGTTTAAAATTGCATTTCTAAACTTATTTTTTTTTTTCAAAAACAAAAAAATTTTTGAAAAACAAAAAAAAAAATAGAAAAGAGGAAAAAAGGAATAAAGCCAGAAATGGAAGATACTTCGGTTATCCACGATGCGTATTCAGCACACCCTTATCAAAAAATACTGGTTTCATTAAGCCGGAAAATGAGTGAAATTTTTGCATTTGACACCCATAGGCGATAAATATCTTTCACTTGGCCAAGAGGTGTCAATTTGTTGGTTGTAAATTTCCGAAATATATGTAGAATACTTTTCGGCGTAATATAAATCTTCCCCCCAAAACATTGGCTGCATTTAGTTTGCTTGAACCTACGGAGAGCATTCGAGTTGGGCGGGGTCGTTTCTCTAGTTAATTTAACCTCTATGTTGCCTACTTATGAACTTTATAAACATCTGCTACTATTGCATATTTTTAAGAGCTTAAGAGCTGTCAATTTTCCCCAGAATTTAGATACAGACTAGAATCTAATAAACAACACTTTGAATATATGGGTAGTCTGGATAAACTAATAATTTACCTGTAAATATAAAATGAATAAGCAGAATATGGCATTTTAAAAGTGATCTGAAACGATTTCTTTTACAAAATCTTGAAACACTTTTTGTGTAAATCCGGAATAATTTTGAAAATAATTTTATGAACTCAAATCATGTACATATATTCGTACATAACAAATACGAAGGAGTTCCCAAAACTGGCCAACCTACGACGTATAGATAGTACCAGTAGTTTGGAAAAAAATTATTTTGGTGAAAAGTGGCAACCTTATAAAATATATGTTTTAAGTTTCAAGACGCCCCTTTGTTTAGTATTTTTATTTGAACCATCAAAAGTAAACGATCTCAGTGAATTTGTAAACACGGGAAAAATTGGTTATCGTTATGTAATTCAATATTGCCATGTGAAAGATCTCAGTTCAACTAATATTGAATCCGAGCTAGATCCTACTTGGGGGAGTCTGCTTCTTCGTTTACGACTGTAAAATATTGGATAGCAAAATTTAAACGAGACCATATCAGCTGCCAAAATGAACACCGTAGTGGTCGACCAGTTAAGAAAATCCACAGAATGACATTGCATGATCGTCGGCTGAAAGTGCGTGACTAAAATGATAGCCATTTCAAAATATGCTATACATCGTATATTGATCGAAGATTTGAAGATATGAATGCTGCGCGCAAAATAGATGCCGCGCTTGCTTTCAATACAGCCAGAACAGCGCCATGAAGAAGTTTCAGTAGAGCATTTGGCGATGTTTCAACGCAATAAAGGCGAATTTTTGCGGCGATTTATAACCATAGCTGAGATATAGGTCCACCACTTCGCACCTCAGACAAAGGAAAAGTCAAAGCAGTGGACTGGCATGGGAGAATCGTGTCCAAAGAAGCCGAAGATAGTTCCATCTGCAGGCAAGGTCATGGCGTCTATTTTTTTGGGATGCGCATAGGGTTACTTTTATCGATTATCTTTAGAGAGGGAAAACCATCAACGGCGAATATTATACAAATTAATTCGCGTTTAGGTGATGAAATTATGGGAAAAAGACCGCATTTGGCGAAAAAGAATGTGTTGTTTCATCAAGGCAATGCTTCGGTCCTCCCGTCTACTATTACGATGGCTAAAATTAATAAATTCAAATTCAAATTGCTTCATGACATACTTTATTTGCCAGATTTAGCTGCATTGGACTATTTTCTATTTCCAAACTTGAAAAATGATTCAGTGATAAAAGATTTGCAAACAATGAAGAGGTGGAGTTTGTGAATTTAAGGATTTTGACAGATCTTACTATAAACAGGGGTACAGAAGCTGTTGAATATCGCTGGAAAAGTGTATAGAGCTAAAAAGGAAAATGTTCCCAACTTCTTTGTGTCTTCTTTGTTAGGTCGGCTAGTTTTGCGACCGCCCTATTAATTTTTTTTCTTCTTTCCCAATTTATTGCATTTTTAAATAATAAATTTAAATTAAATTTGTATATACAATGTACACGTTTCTTGCCAACTTGCCCCAAAAAGGCACAGAGTTCAATTTTATTCTAAAATTTATTTGCAATATAATGGAATTTGTATGCCGAATCGCTGAAAACATTACAGAATGTTTACATACATATGAGTGATAGAGTGCATTCAAAAGCGGTCAAGATATGGTAGAAGATTTGCCTCTCTCTGGTCGGCCATCAAGTGCCAATCTTCAACTGAGATTTACAATCATCGATAATATAGAGAAAATAGCGGCTGAAATTTCTGTGTCTCACGAATTAATTCGTTGTTTGGGTATAAAACGCGTTGCCGCTCGACAAATTCCCGAAAAACCTGCATTTTCTTCAAAAACTCAATCACCTAAAAGTGGACGAAAACATGTTAGAACGATTCAATTCCCATTATACATGCATAAAACGTAACAGGTCCGACATGGAAACCAGTCAACAAGTTTCGGAATGACGCCTTTTAACTGACTGGAAACCGAAAAGAAACAATGTGAAAGGTGATCAAAAAATCAAGATAATGTTGATTGTTTTCTTTGTTTATCGCAGAATTCTTGCCAGAAGTTCCAACGATAAATAAAAAATATTACCTGGACGTTATGTGACATTTGAGAGAACAAATACATAAAAAAAGGATTTATGGAAATAAAAACACATGGATTTTGCACCAGGATAATGCCCCACCACACAATTTTCTGGCCAAACTCAACAAATACTATCGAACGACCCCGATATTCCGCCTAACTTTTTTTTATTTCCAAAACTTAAATGAACATTTTGGGACACCCGTTTTCAGTCCATAGAAGACAGAAGAGAATTTGAGGCGAGAACTAAAGTATTTTCCGAAAAATGCATATGAAAAATGTTTTATTGTTTGCGCACTATTCATTGGCATGAGTGCATTAGTTGGAAAGGGGTCTACTTTGCAGACGGTGCAACAAATCTGATTAAATAATAAATATATATTTTTGTTTTATTAACCGATTCCCAAATCCCATTCAGCTTGATAGTCGGCAGCTGTGTGCTCGTTTGCGGGGGCACCAGTCGCTGGGCCGCAAGGGGTTGAAACTGGAAGTAGATTTTCTACCGAGTTAGATTATCTACGAAGTTTGACCAGAGGCTTTGTCTGGTACCGGGGGTGATAGGGATACACACGGGCGGGTCTCGGGCACGTGCCCTGTCATCTGTATCTTTTTGGTCTCTCGGGGGGTACTTACAGGCATGGGGTTTTCCCTATGTCTATATTTCATAGTTGCCGTTCACCGTCGCCGAACGGAAGGGGTTTGGAGTTTTTCCCGCCTCCCACCGGTGAGGATACTGCATCCTTGCAATGTAGTATCGACCGTTCCATTTGCCTGGGGTCTCCGTGTTTGCAGGTATGTAAAAATGTCCAGTCTGTACTCTTTTGCCACAGGGCGACCAATTTGTGAAGTATGGTGTATAAATCACGACTTGGTAGTAGCTTTGCTATGTGCTTTGCTACACAGCTTCAACCGGTGAGTTTGGCCGGTAGCGTGGGGATCAGGAGGCCCCGGGACCGAGTTCCCGACTGATCATTTGGTGTTGGACCCCTAGTGGGAGCATCACGCGGGTAGAGACTTTGGGCTCGAATGTGGAGTTGCATTGCAACCGGGTGCTACAGACCCATAGAGCAGCAGAGCTGGTAAGATAGGCCTCACCTCCGCCAATGGGGATTATGTTCCATACTAGCATAATAAAAATGCTAATACCAGCCCCTTTTCCTAGATAGCCCAAGTTTTACTTGGCTATCCCAGGGGGGCTTTGGTAAATCGCATCGTAATATGCCCAGTGTGTCGCACACCGTGGGTAAGGCCTTCACGGCGAAACTCACGTTAAACCCTCGTGGACTTCTGACCAATTCTCAGTAGTTGTTTTAACAGAATATCCACTTTTAGTGCATGTTTCTGATGTCAAAAAGAACCGTGTGAGTATTCATCAGATTTTATGCCTAAACGTAAAACTTTTGAAAATTCCTTCTTTTGTTTTTTTGTATGTCCCGATTTCCTTGGCTCCCTATAGCCGTTTGCAATGATTAGCCAGTAAAGCAACAATTATATATATAAATAGAGTATTATATCGTATTTCTGATATATTGTTTCTCATATTTTTCATTCCTCCACGAATTATACCTAAAGCGCCAGCACCTTTGGATTTATCAGCAATTGATTCGGTCAAGGATACGCCAAGCTTAATATGTGTGTTGTAGCAATAAAGCAAATGTTGAAGAAGGCTGGATGGTGAAGGCGTTGGAGTTGATTCTAATATAAACTTTTACTAAAAATTGTGAATTTTATGAACATTGTCCAAACAACCATCCAACCAACCACCCGGGAATTTGTCCCAAACAACCATTCAAAATGTCTGGAGTCTGGAGAATAAAAGAAATTTCTAGCAAAAGACGGTGTTTAATAACGGGTCCATTGTGGAAAAGTGAATATTGTCTAAATGTTGTCCATTTCTATCCATTTTGTTTAATTGTTGTCGAATTTCAGACTTGAAACAGTAATTGTGTGAATTTTCGGAAGAATTAAAAATTCAGCTGTGACTCAGGTGTGGAACGATGTTCATAAATCTTTATATAAAAAAACAAAACACTTTGCATAACAATTAATTTTTGAAAAGAATAATATTTTCACCACTCCTAAGAGCGCTGCAGTTGTCGAATAAATCTTTCTTATTTTAGACTCATTAGAGTGCTTCTCTCCACGGAAATCTTTAGTAAAAGGCGACAACTGAAGCGCTTTTAGGAGTGGTGAAAATATTATTCTTTTCAAATATTAATTCTTATGCAAAGTGTTTTTTATAAAAATCTATGAATATCGTTGTTTGTTTGCTTGTTTATTACTCTCAAAGAAGCACTGCCATATCGCTCCCAAAGCCAAACAAATTAAGTAGGTCTTAATAAAATAAACAGCATCGGGAAGGAAATAAATTATTTGCCACTTCCAATGACAACTGTAATGTTGCAGACATGATGGCTTAATGAAAACCTATTTTCTTTTTCTTAAGTTTTATAAATTTTTTAGATATAAAATAAAGAGGAGATAAACTATTATAAAGTGGATTTAAAGTGGATGTTCAGCTTATTCAGAATAATAGTATATTTTAATAGAGAATAGATAAATAATTATTATTAAAAGAAACATTAATTGCGGGCTGATTTAAGCATGAAACCCCAGATTTAACTACAGAATTTCTTTCTAAAAGAAACGATTTTTTTATTGCTCCAATAACTGTTACGATAGTCTGAAGAATGCACACCACAAAAAAGCGATGACGAACTTATGTTGAATTCATTGATAATTACGCAGATTTTCACCACTTTTTCATAAACATTGTGGTGATTTTGTCCTTCCGTGGATGCACTTTTTTGTTGTTTAGTGAAGCCATTTCGTCACGTAGTCATTATAGGTGGCACAATTTAACTTGAGATATGTTCAACATTTATAATTTGCTTACATTTCCGAAGGAAATTCCGCTATCTCCAATAACCAAAATTCCGAAAAAAATTTAAAACGCAATTGGCTTAATTTTAAAATCCCACATAAAATGAATGCAAAACAGAATCAAAAACATAGTTTACCGATACTTCTTTTTAATGTGGGGAAGATGGATTTTAAATATGATTAGTTCAATTTATTTTAACTTTTGATTTTTTTTTTTGAATTTGTTAATTCAATCATACAACAAATTGTCGTATTAACTTTGTTTGCAAAGCTCTTTCTTTTGACTAAGTTTAAGAGGGATTCATTACAATAATCCACACTGGATTCATCTTAACCACTAACAACTAAATGTTAAAGTATTTATTGCATTCTGTAAACTAAATTTCAAATTTATTAGATTTATAATTTTACAAATTGCCAACTAAATTACAACTCAATAATTATTAATTAAATATATATATATATTAATATATATATATATATATATATTAATAAAATAATATATATATGTGCAAAAATAATAATGATCTTAAAACCTAATAAACCGGAAAACTCTGTAGCTTCATATAGACCTATAAGTCTTTTGCCAGTGTTTTCTAAAATATTTGAAAGACTATTCCAGAAAAGGATATCTCCTCTATTGGAAGCCTTAAAAATTGTACCTGATCATCAATTTGGATTTAGAAACCACCATGGAACGGCAGAACAATGCCATAGGGTTGTTAATATAATCAGGAATTGTCTGGAAAGGAAAGAATACTGCTCCTCGGTATTTCTTGATGTCAAACAAGCCTTTGACAGAGTATGGCATGAAGGATTACTTTTCAAATTGAAAAACTTACTACCAACTCCGTTTTATCTTCTAATCAAGTCGTATTTATCTGAAAGAAAATTTTATGTTAACATAAATGATGAAGATTCTGAAATAGGCAATATTAAATCAGGTGTCCCACAAGGAAGTGTATTAGGACCGCTTTTATATACATTATTTACATCTGACATGCCCACCAATAATGATGTAGAGATAGCGACTTATGCGGATGACACGGCAATATTAGCTACAAATGCATCCCCTGCTGAAGCATCTAACATACTCCAACGACAACTCGAAGCCACCGAATCCTGGTTTAAGAGGTGGAATATAGAAGTCAATACTGACAAATCAGTCCATGTAACGTATACCTTAAGGAAAGAAGACTGCCCACCAGTGACCTTAAATGGAGTTAATATTCCATCATCTAACTCCGTAAAATATCTTGGACTTCACATCGACAGACGTCTGACTTGGAAAAAACACATACAACACAAAAGAGAACAATTAAATATAAAAACGAAGAAAATGTCCTGGCTTCTGGGTCGCAAATCTGAGCTCAGTTTAGAGAACAAGGTACTGTTATACAAATGTATTCTAAAACCAGTGTGGACTTATGGCATACAATTGTGGGGAACAGCCAGTACTTCAAATATTGAAATTCTTCAGAGGTACCAGTCAAAGGCCCTAAGATTAATCAGCAATGCTCCATGGTTTGTCAACAACAATAACATACACAATGATCTTGGTGTCCCAAAAATTAAAAGCGAAGTTATTAGATATAGTACTAACTACCTGAATAGACTTACTTTTCATCCGAATATCTTGGCAATTAATCTGCTTAATGATAGCGAGGAAGTACGTAGACTAAAAAGAACTCACATCCTTGACCTCCCATTTTTGTAATTAATATTAATGTAAATATTGTACTATAATTGTAACATATTGACTTACTGTTAAGTTTTGTAGAATTTAACAGCTCTGTGACTTATCTGATATTATTATAAAATTTGCTTAATGTTTATATGAAAATAGATTGCAAATAAAGAATAATAATAAAAAAAAAAAAAAAAAAAAATATATATGGCAATTATGAGGAAGTTATGAAATTTCCACGCTGTGATCGAATATTTTTATATTTACACTATAAACTAATTCGAATTATGACACTAATCCAAATATGTGGCCTTTGATTAATTTGAGTTTGATCACCGTTAACACCGAGCTAATACGATAATTTCACTGACACTGGACAAACTCTTCCCTTTAACTAAATGTAATATTAATTCATATCAGTTATCCACTCTAGGCTTTCCATTTAGCCACAAACATGGAAGACTATATTACGTTTCATAAATTATATTTCAAATTTATTAGATTTATATGTTTGTAATTTGCCAAAAAAACAGAAGAAGAAATACAATTCTACAGTTATATTCATTAAACGCATTACAATTATAAAAACAATTAAGATAGGAATGGAATCAATGGGATTGATAGCGGTCGATTGTTTCTATATTGGTAGTGTAACTAATTAGAATTATGAATTTTTAAAGGGATTAGGCCAAAAACAAAACAAAAACTGTGCGATCAAAATACACTCATCGATATAGTTACATATTTATGGACACATGGATTGATTGAGTTCTACATTAGTTTCTTTTTGATCACTATTTACACCGGACATTGGTTCCTCTGGACGATGAGGAACCGAACACGTGTTTGAAACGGGATAACTTCACTGGCCACTCACGCATGCACAGGAGATACAATTAATTGTGAAATTATCCTGTCAGTCGGAAGCTTTTAGATAATATTTTCACGTACCATTTGGGATTTAGTGACCGCAGAAGCGGTTAGCTACATGGAAGGCACATGGACGCTATGTGCCCAATAAGAAGGAAAATTGCGAAATAATTGAGATAACGAAGAAGAAAGCAGGCGATCCGCACTTGTTAATAAACTATAAGTAAATTTTCTTCATTGAATCCAGCCGAGTGACCGGCATTCCGAACAATAAAGCAGGAGCCATCGAAATGCATACGTTTCTCGTTGCGCCTGTTAAGAAATCGAAAAAGAATTTACAGGGTATTACAATCACGGCTGCTTGTAGTAGTAACCTTACCTTACAAATAGATGCGATGTTTTGCCCAAGGAAGCTGTACAGTGGATTCCAAGTGTGGTCAATGTGGCTGATCCATTACCTGGGCTGGTGCGTATGAGACACTTGTTGTGGTTTCGCGTTAACCTGGAAAAAAACGTGGAGAAATTAAAATGTCTAAGTAGAGCAAGTAATGCATTGTCAAAGTTCTAGTATGCCTACACCCTATATAGGCTAGGGTGTTTGTACTGGACCCCCAGAATGTTGCCCAGAAAGTTCTTTAGACGGCCTCGTAAACAATTTCCTTGCTTATACTCACTTGACTAGACCATCGGCTGCTTGAGTGATACGGAAACCATTGATTTCATAGATCTCAGTGCCATCATCAGTACACGTATAAGTGGAATTCTGAATCACCTCATTGGCATCTTGAACATATGAGGGTCCGTGAAGAGAATTGCTATACGTGGCAAAGGCATCGTTACAATACAGTCTTGTTATCCCGAATACAAAGTTTTAGACTTACTCATAGAACACCGTCAACGTGTAGTCGTTGGTCAAGTCGGTGAAGGTATCCGTGGTCGTTCGAGTTCCAGCAGTGTCAACCAAATAAATTAGAGCACACGATTCGCTAGTGAAGCTAACACCCTTGTACCACATCTTAGCGTAGCGTCTAAGCATTAATTCATTAGGTCTGAAAACATTTTATCGTTGCCCAACTTACACATAATTGTTAGACTTCATTCCATCATAGGTGACAATCTCAACTTTGGTTCCACTTTGTAGAACGCGTCCATTCGGATGAATGAGGGCAGAGCTGCTGCAATTGCGCGACAGTGCAATGGCTACCATGCTGCGCTGGTTTAGGATACGCACAGCCTTGTCCAAAGTCATGTCAATACTATAAAAGGAAATATGAACTCTTACGTTGGTTTTTCTCGGCCAGCAACTTTGGCTGACTTACCGTATGCCATCACGCAAGCGAAGCAATATGGTGCCATTAGTCATAGCTATTGGCCCAGCACCGGGACATGATGACACATGATGGTTGGCATTCTCGTAGTCCACAGCACGATGACTGCCACTCAATCGGCCGACGGCATATGGAGGCGGCGGCATCGGCTGTGGAAGCTGGTGGGAATGATAAGGCGGCGGCATGGTAACAGGCTACATATGGGGTCGTGTGCATATAGTAAGTGTCGACATATCAAGAATTCTGGAATTGAATGTTGAACTCACCATTCGATAGATATCATTATCAAAGGCGTAAATGGGTGATGGTGGCGGAGGCGCTACCGAGTAACGAGAGTTAAAGAGGCCACGCGCCATTCCACCACCACCACCACCACCACGAGGGGTAAGTGGCGACTCATATCCGCCGTAATGGTGAGGCGACGCAGCGCTCATGTGCACCGGCATTTGCAGTTGTCGCGTCATGGACATAGATCCCGTTGGAGTCGACGTCTCTTTCGGAACCATGCCACTGGATGTGACCGCCATGGCAGCATTGATCCCCAATCCCGCCAAAGGTCGCTGATGTTGGGAAACAAAGGGCGCAGCACTGGCATTAAAACGTGACTGAAGCAGGTCCGAGACAACAACATTGATGGAGAGGAAAGGAGGAAAGGGCGAATGCTATTTTCTACTTACGGAAGATGGCGTAATAGCTGTAAATACCGAACGTTGGCGAACACCGTTGGGATTTTTAGTGGGCGATCTCAGAATATTGTTAATTTTTTCATTCATACTGGCCCGGGCCAAAAATTCTTCCGTATTGAAAGCGCTGACAACAGGCACCGGAAGTGATGGCGTAGGCTTCGGCTCTTCAGTTTCCGTACTTAATTTCTGATCCACTGCTTCTTCCGGATGCTCACATTTCGGTATATCGTTCTCATTATTCATTTCTCAACGGCTCACACTCAGCAACTTGGTCTTATATAGGTTTCTAATGGAAGAAGAAGATCTTTAAGAGACTTTAGGGAAGAAGAATCGAAGGAATTCAAATGGCTCCAGCACACACGTCTGTGCCTATCCGCCTGCGAACAAAATTTTCAACTGATGTTCTTTTCTGAAGGTATGGAAATTTGAGCTATTTTTTCCACTCCAAATGTCATACAATTCAAAGGCTGCTGCGAATAAAATAAGTTTATTCGGTGTGATTTATTTCAACAACACTGAGAAACAATTTAGTGATGACTTCCATTCATAGCGGTCAAACTTTATGAAAGGTACACTGTATTCCATAAACCAAACACGGTTTCCAATCTTCACCGGTACATCATAACGAAATGAAGTTGAGATAAAAGATATTTTGCCGCTTTTTTGCAATATACGCAGGGCATGGATATTAAAGAAGTGCGATTAAATTATAAATAATCATGTTTGTGGTTTGCAGAAGCGATAAAACCCAATCCTGTACGATCCTTCTGCATGAAGTTTAATTAAAGTAAAAGGATCAATGTGAAGAAATTCTATACTACGATGTCCAAAAAGTAGGGCCGGATTTCAATTTAAATTACGTGGTTATACCGGATCTCAGAAATATATATATTTATTCCAAAGTTGCTAGTATTTTGACAAACATTTTAAATGTTATTAAGGTGTGAGCTAAGCTTGGTTTTGTACGGTGCAAAAGGTGATTTCGAGGATTTTTACAATGTGTGATTTTGTTGAGCAGTAGATTGCATTCCATTTTGTTTAGGGAATGGAATTTTTGCTGGAGAAACATTTAGAACGCTATCGATCGAAAAAAAAACTTTTACAAGTGGCTTGAACAACTATAAGAAGACCGAGAACGTTTTGGAAACGAAAATCGGCACGGATGACTATCAACCTCTGCGTCAAACACATTCTTTTAATGTTTAAGGACCTCGCTGATGACGCTGGAATTTTACGCGGGTCAGTCAACTCCATTTTTAAAGTAATTTTGGGCCTCAGATGCGTTAAATCTCGATTGGTTTAAAATTAGTTCATTTTTAACGAAAAAGACCGCCGCTGTAAAATCAGTGAAGGACATGATTTCTTGCTATCAGCACGTTATAAAACACATTGTTGTGGAAGATGAGATGGGAATGTATATGATTGCGATCCAACCAATATAAACAACCAATCAATAGGGTAAATATTGTGTAAAAGCTACTGATAGTATTCCTCGATTATCGTGGAAAGACTAAGACTTCCTTAACGAGTGATTTTTGGAAACCCTTTCCTAGGGTAATTTGGCGGGCTGAATTCGAATCTGTAAATCGTTCTTCTCTATCTCGTCAGGTTTTCGAGATACAAAAAAATGTTTTTATTCGTTTTTTACATAAAAAAATCGTCAGTTTGTTTAAAAATCAATGAATTTTTAAAAGTGAATGGCGTTATTTGGACGTCGTTTGTATTTTGTTGGTTCGGTTTTATGTATCAGAGTCCAGCAATAGTCTCCCAACATGCTTTTGTCCCAAAATCCTTAATAATTTCTTTCAGTTTTCATCAAATCTTGGTGAGCACGCTCCCCTTGTTCGTCGCTCACCGCACCTAGATTTTGTGAAAAAAATCTAAATGAGAATGAAAAAAAATGCATTTTGAGTGACATTCGTGCACCTAATTCGTGATAATTCTTCAATAATTCAGCAACAATTTGTCTGTAATTTTCACTCTTATTGTTTGCAAGAAAACTGTTTACGATGCTCTTGAAAGATTTCCAGGCTGCATATTCTTTCTCCAATAAACATTGTGAAAAATTGTCATCATGCAATAGCTTCCTGATCTGAGAGCCAACAAGTATGCCTTCTTTGATTTTAGCATATAAAATTTTAGGAGAAACCGCTAACAAATATTTAAATGCTGTACCATCTTTGTCCAGAGCCTTGACAAAGTTCTTAAAAAGGCCCAATTTTATGTACAGTGGCGTAAGAAGAGCGTCATTTGCTTCAATTAATAGCTTATGTGAAATGTTTTGTTTGCCTGGTGAATATTCAGTTCTTTTTGGGCCCTCTATTCCGACGTAATGATGACATGTAGCGCGACTATTCCATAGACAAAGAAAACAACAATATTTTGTGAAGCCTCCTTGCATACCAGTCAACAAACCAATGACCTGAAACGGGTTAATTTACAGTTATTTACAATGGTCTATACTATACATGCCAATAAATTTAAATCACAGACCTTAAGGTCACCACAGATCTTCCATTTATTATCGTTGTATTTGAGTAATGTCAAAATTTCAGTCATTGATTCGTAATTGTCCTTTGTATTAACGGCATGAGCCATACCAATTGCTCATGGTGGTGGATGGTTTTTCATTCCTATTATGCAAAAGAAGAATCTTTAAACTGTACTTAGAGCCATCAATAAATTATCTTCATTCAGTTTTGTCATGTGGCTGATTCATTTTCTGAAATAAAACATCAACATCAGTACAGTATAGAAGAGAGTGTTTCTTTTCAAAATATACAGTCAATTCCAAGCTTCTATCTCTATAGATTGTTGTTTTTGTTCCAACTGTAAGACGTTTCCACTGCTGCATGCGTGAAGTTAGTAATTCTGCATCTTGCTTCGTTAAATGTAAATCCCGATTTAGATCAATCACCTCAGCTTGAGTCACTAAATCATCTGAAGTGTTATTTATTTAGTGAAAGGTTTGACATCTAAGAATATGGATCGTTTAACAAGTGAAGGACTACAAAAGTGATGATTCAAAAGTTATTCTACAAAACTGATTTTGATGAGAAGTTGGATGAGAAGTTTGCAGAAAGCGTAATTTCACGTTTTGGCCACTTCAATTGGCCACCAAGATCATGCGATTTGACGCCATTAAATCTTCTTTTGTGAGGCTACGTCAAAGTTCAACTGCATTCTCCTAGTGTGAACCTCGTTTAAGGACTCTTATTCCCCTTAAAAATTTCGATTGTACTTTTTTAACGACAGTATCTAGAAAAATCTATTTATTGATACAAATATTAATTAGATACATAAAACACACAAATTTTTCTCATTTGTTTGTATTTTTATGATCTGTTCCTGATTTTATTACATCAGTAAGGTTTCCCTTTGAGCCTTCATTAGGTTTATCGGGAATTGGGTGTATACCATCCGATTGATTACACAAGTCCCAGTTGCAAGATCGAATATACGTTCTAGTAGTTGGGTCCTCGCTCACCCCATTAGGAATCTGAAATATAAAGGAATAATTAGTTAAATATGAACCGAACAAGACACTGTAAGTTGCATGATATAAATACCAGCAGATTCTCCTCACAGCTGCGGCGAAATGATAGAAGTTTAGTACCCTGAATCAGAAAAATTATTATTAACAGGTATATTAAGGTTAGACGTGCAATATATATTCATATATGTTAGAAATAAAACAAAATGCCTATACGTCTTTTGAAATAATTTTTGGAAAACTTCCCACAATCAGAGAATCTATTTCTACTTTCCTACTCAATGGAACGAAACGTAACACTTTATTGACAATTTATAGGTAGAACATCCGTGTGAGTAACTTTTGTCGAATTTGTATTTTCGATGCGCAGTCGCCACTAAAGAAGGAAAATCAGATTAGCTTTACCACGTACATTCGCTCCAAAATTCGGGGTATACATTCTCGACAATTTGGGCATCGGACCAACTTGAATGTGAAATAGTTTTATTTGTGTGTAAACGAACTTCAGAGTTATGATTGGTGGCGAACGATACGTCTTCATTTCCGAAAAAGCTGGCTGCATGATTCAACACTCCTCTCCCAACTCTTTCAAACAAGTGAAAAACTGCATTTAAGACAGAAAACAGTAAAAATGGGTACTAGTAGATCGTTCTGACAGATTTAGCCTGAGAAAGATGAGGAATCGTCGAAAATGAAAAACGTCGAGTCGGGCTGGCATTCAGTCCATTGCACAGGAATTGAAGATTAGCCAGAAAACCATTTGAACCATTTGCGTAAGATGGTTCTCCAGAAGAAGCTGGATCTACTGGTTCCACAGTATTTATCACAAAACAACCTTCCGAAGCCTGGCCAGCCTTTCCAACAATTGCCAAGCCCGGACTAATGTCCATTTAAGTTTTGCCGTGTGTTTGGTGGAATTGGAAGGGAATTGTCCTCTATTAGCTACTTCCATCATGGCAGATATTCAACTCACACATCTGCTGTCAACAACTTAACAAATTTAGGTAGGCGATCGACCAGAAGCAGCCAGAATTGGTCATTAGGAGAGGTGACGTGTTCCACTAAGACAACCCGAGGCCGCACACATACTTAACGACGCTCGAGAGGCTCCGAGAGTTTTGGTGGGAAATCCTATCGTACTGCAGTATAGTCCAGACTTGACACCAAGCCAATTGGTGGATACTATCGCACCCGCCAGACTAGTCCAGACTTGACAAAAATTATTAAATACCTTTTCAAGCATTTGCAAAATTTTCTGAATGTTACAAAGTTGGCCTTAAGAAAGCCGTTTGAAAATGAGCTGGTTAAGTTTTGATATTAGATTTTAATTTTTTTGAATGAACTGACAAAAAAATGCTAAAAAACGAATAAATTACCTCTTCTTGAGTGAAATGTAATTTTTTATTTGAGGAAATTTGTATTTACTGGAACTTTTGAAGATCGTATAAATTCCTTGGAGAGGGTTCTATTTTTAATGAAAATTTAGCCATTTAAAAAAATAACAATTTCGTCGAATTAAAGTTGTTTTACGAAAATATTTTTTAAGAAACTTTTAATAAAGAAATGTTTATTTTCTTATAGAAAAATATAAGTAAAGGAATTGTTCTTCAAGATGGTCTTTAAAATCGATTATCTAGGACTCCGTAACAACCATCACCTCGAACACTTAGAGTAATCGTAAATTTAAAAGTTTCTCAAATGCAACGTTCGGAATCTACATTGAACGGTAGATTTATTGTTTTCATTGGGATTAAACATAGGAATAGGGAAGGAAGAGAGAGAGAGAGAGAGAGAGAATTCTCTATATTAGCAAAAGTTTTTTTAATGGAATATCTTACCAGCAAAATGTATTTCTCTAAATTATTAGAGAATTAATTGTATGCAAATAATTATTATGCAATTAGCAAAATGAAGCGATTACATTTTCTTAAACGATCTTTTGAAAATTTGTCATTGTGAATAAACCTAAAACTCGCTTTCACCATCAGAGAATGAAAATTTGTCTGGTTCCATTTCTCGAATTTTATCCCGGAACCTCGGCAAATTTTGCAACTCAAGGAATACAACAAATTAAGTGCATTCCAAAGTTTGAAGCCGATTCGGCTCAGCCGTTGCCGTAAGCTATTCGGAATATCGGCTTAAATCGGTATTGCAGTTTTGGCTGAGCCGTTTTGAAACTTGTAGCACATACATATGTAGAGTAGGCCTCGCTGAATAGCTCACGAAACAGTGTTTAATTATAAAGTTTCGGGCGAATCCCCGATCTCGGTTTCGCACATTCAAAAATATTTTGCTAAACCACTTTTTGCATGATTTAAATGTTAAAAACCCGGTCAAAGAGAGAAACGATTAAGTCTTATAAAATATTTGTGGAAATTTTATTAAACACTGCAATTTTAATTCTTCTTGTTTTTTTTTCTAGTTTAAGGCTGGCATTCATTACAAGCATAATCACTTTTCCTATATCAAATGCATGCAAATTTTGCAAATGGAATTCCGTACGAGCTGCATTCTAGGCTTCAAATGAAATGAGCGAAACTTAACATTTCACATTTCAGACTGACGCTGCACTTTTTTTCAGATAAATTAAATATCTAATAATTGCTTAGAGCAGGCATTTTGAAATTTGTTGAATTACAGATCAATCAATAAGGGAAGATCTGCCGTCAAAAATTGCCAAATTTTTAATGTGAAAATTTCACAACATTTTTGACAAAATTTATTAAAACTATTAATGTTATCTAATAACGTGCAATCCGCTTCAATTGCGTTCAATTTATATATTTATATATGCATCAAATGCAGTCATTCCTTTGGAAATGTATTTTTTCCTAATAAAAAAAAATTTTAAATCTGTTGCTCGCATATGTAGTTAGCACTTTTTATCAGATGATTTCAAAAGTTATCTGAAAATATACACCTATTGTGCATAAAAATACTGCTTTGAAAATAATGTAAGCATGTTTTAAAAATATTCACTTTTAATTCAACAAATTACAACTACGTTTTAGAAACTTGTTTTTTTTTACAGTTTTCAATTTATGTTGGAGTAATTTTTAATAATTCCCAATAATTAATTTTCACTTAGATATTACATTTTTTCTGTTTGTTATTATAATTTACAAAAATGTGCCTCGAGTAACTTTTTTAGTAACTGTCTAAGCGTTAAATTAACTTTTAGTGGTATATTTTGGAAAATGCTAGACATTGTTGACACAAATAGATTTTGCTGTAAGTGTATCTCAACTTTTAAAATCACCCTTTAAAAAGCAGAGCAAATTAGCATATATTGTGATTTTTGGAAAATATTACCCTTTTTTGTGCCCAATTCTATTATACAGCTAATTTTTTTTCCATGCAGGCGAATTTATGCGAAAATTGCAAGTTATGCAAAATGCCAGAAAATGCAAAAAGTTCATCTGATTTCCGAGGAAATGAAAGAATCCAGAAAATTATAATCTCTACTCACCACGCTGTCTTCTTGTATGGTGCAGTATGTTGTTGGACACCACGGTTGTTCTTTTGGCTCCTGGATGCATAAAAGAGAAATTCTCACTTGAATGAGTCCGAAAAATTCCATTCTCTACTCACAGTGCTTTCTACACGTATTACAGTGCAATATTGTTTTGCACATTCCGCGTGTAGTGTTGGCGACTGGATGCAGGACATGTCCTCACTGTTCTGGTCATGATCGCAGATATAGCAGCGCAAAGCTAGAACGGGACGAAACCAAACGAGAGGATTGCTTTTAAGTAAGAGATAAATTGCAGTGAGTTATAGAAACACAAGTATTAGTGGGAATAAAGAATGTAAAATTTCTAACATCTTTCCATCTGAAATAATAAATGGGCAAAGACCAGGCTAGAAATGGTTGCCATATTTTCATCTATACAGATTTCGATCTGTGTACTTTACTTTTTCTTGTAATCTTTCAGTTCTACGCGCACATTCGCCTTGCGCTGTATTTTATGAACAACAAAGTTCGCTCCTTTGCTTCAACTTGTTCATTTCCGAAATGTACAGGTTGTAATTAGCATATTCTCCATAACCATGAGAGGGAATTTTGTATTGACATATAATTCACCAAACGGAAACTAAATTGAATTTAAGAGTGCCATTATTAGAAAAACGTTTTCTTTTTCATAGTTTCACCAGAAAGAATAAAGGTTGATATCATTTGTTACGGCACCAAATTTAAAAAGCAAGAGAAAACGCGTCTAAAGGGTCACGTGTTTTTTAACCAAATGTGTCTCTAGACATTCTATGTCAGTTAACTGAGCAATGTCCGTTTGTCTAATATTTGAAAAAAATCAACTGCGAGCCCCTTTCTAGCACCTCTAGAAAGCAATATGAATGATGATCGATTCAACTGATTTATTACTGATAAGTGTTGACTACTCGCTGAAGTATAAAAACGGAGCGTGTTGCCACATCCCTCCTGATTCCTCTCATACAAATTAGCTGATTTTCCCAAACTGAACCCGTACTTTCTAGTTGAGAGACTAATTTAGATTGTGTTCACTGTGCTAATCTATAAATATAAATAAATGTAAATTGAGAAAAATCGAGCAAGTAATCACGCTTACCTACCTTATGATTGGACGATTTAACCCATATATTATTAGCTTCAGATCTTTCAAAATGTTGTACTGATTTCTGTCAAATTTGCCACACATCCGGTGTTTGACGAAGTAATTCCTAAGAATGCCTATGATTCGGTTCTAGACGACATAAATATACTGTGGAAATTTCATAATGTTCGATCAAATTTGGGGCACATCCTGCGTTTGGTGAAGTAATTTTTGAGAATGAAAATGGAGATCTTCTGGTACCTCCTATGCAAATTAACCGATTTCACAAAGTTTAATTTTACCGCTCT
>JAHXMU010025425.1:70655-84335 GCA_019455685.1 Philornis downsi
CAAATGGCATCGATGATTTGTATTCGGGCGGCTCTAGTAGTTCCGACAACGATGGTGTAAATAATTCTTCTTCCTCATCGGCCACAGCTTTGCGACGCCTGTACTTTAAAAGCGGGCGTAATTCGAAAGCGAAACCGAATGCAAAATCGTCCATGCCTATGACTCAAATAGCCATGAATAGTGTCTGTAATACAGCCGTCTTGTATAACTCCTCTGCTGAAGGAGCTGCCCACTCGGGCAACAATAATACGTCCAATAGTAAAAGTGTTCCCAAGGTCAGTTCATTTCATAACACACCATATCCAGCATCACAACTAAGTTTTATTTGTTTATGCCCCCAACGCAACATCAACTCTAAAGGTTGTAGTAATGGGCTCCTCCACTGCCTCGATGACCGATGCTATCATAAATACATCAACCGATTCAGCATCCACCATGGTTACCAATGTTACTCATACTGACACATCAGAAACCTGCGATTCTTTAGATTTAGGTAATACTCTTTGGCCATGTGTACATATATCAGTCGTATTCGTTTCCCTGCATTGACTGTCACGCCTGGGTGTCCTCCTCCAACGCTGTATGCATGCAATTTGGCTGGAGTTCCATAGCTGATTGAACCAAATTTCCCCGCCCCAACACCCCCTTTACTTATATTGTTCAACCAGTTATGCATACCTATCGTATATTTTAGGTGACAATTCGGGTCAGAGTGAGCCAATATTTAGTTCCTTGGAAGAGCCTCTACTGACGGCCATTCAAGTAGACTCTGAGCAAGAAGTGACCGAATTCGAACTGACCAGCTGTTCGTCATACTCGAGGCCAGATATGAGTATACAGGATAGCACAGAGGTATGAACAACTGTTATTAGTCGATGGTCTGTAATGGAAAAGGTCTGGAGTTCAGACGAAATGTACTTTCATTGAAAGGAGGCTGTATTTGTAGAGATTAATTCTTTGAGTTTTTGGTTGACGACAGCTTCTATTTGAATAACTTTTCATAAATGCTCTTAAGATGTTTTTCGTTGCGTTAAGTAGATTAAACACTGTATAGATTAATTTGTTTAACGCTGACGATATTCTTTGTCATTGAGCGAAATTCGCGAAAACAATGATAGTAAAGTATCAAAATTATATACATATAGTTTTCATCTAAGAATCCACAAAATGCAAATACGAGTATAGTAAGATCAGCGCAAATTTATTGCATCACCAAAGCAAACTATAATTATATGGTAGTTAACGATCTACTTACTGACTCCCATTTGGGACTTGTATGCAAAAATATATGTTTCAGTTAGCACTTAAGTTAATGCGGTTTAAAAAATACAAACCTATACAAATTAGTTTTGTAAATGGTTTTCAGGTAAATAATTTTTAAGAAATTTGCCATATTTTGGGAATTTTAAACCCAAAACCAGATCATGTTTCTTTTTCGACATTACATCCAAGACAAACATGTATTTCGCTTGATTAGTTAATATTACACTGTCTGTTTTCCATAGAGCCAAGAGTCCTGTCTTTCGATACTCACGGGTGAACCTTCGTCAACCACTCCTCTGTTATCTTCCCATAGACAGTATACACCGGCACGCAGCAGTGCTGCAACCGCGGACAAGGAACGTTTGCCTAGTACGGCGCCTCCACCGTCAAGTGGAGGTAAACACTTTACTTTCGATCGACCCCAATCGCCGATATCCGCTCGTTATAGTGACAAGTCGCATACTTGTTTCACTTTCAAAGAGGAGGCCAGTGTTAAGGCCCCACAACAGCAGAAAAAAATTTCCCAGAGACGCACAAAGCACGAGAATGATAAAACAGTTTCAGAGGTCGCAGAAGATCTAGGCAACAAGGCACGCTGTCGCTCATACGTTGCGCCAATATGTGGTACTCCGACGGGGGACAGCAGCAATGTCACCGTGAAAAAGTCACGAAACGAAGTAAGCGCAAAGGATCGCAATCGATATTCAATGGGAACCGCTATTGGTATTCCAAAGACCAGTCCAAAACGGGAGCGTAGGCGTTCACCGTCATCAGCGTCATCCAAAGTCAATTCGGCTCCGCCCACAATGAAGGATAGCAACTTTTTTGGCAACACCTCATCACCGACTCGCCAGAGTGGCAAGCAACTGTCGCCCACCTCACAAGGCCAACGCAAATGTTCGTCCAGTTCCTCGTCGGGTGGCAGTGAACGGTATAGGGATGGCATACTCTTCCCCTTCGACAGGGAAGCTCTAGACTATGAGCGTATACAGCACGAGTGCTTTGCCGTCAAAGAGATTTCGAGCTCATCGACCACAACCAGTGATTCAGACGAAGCCGAGAACTGTTCTGTATATGAAAGGACCAAGTACGAGACTTCTAACCCTACCGACTTCTACCAACAATACACCCTGCTTTCCAAGACAGAGCAGCAACAACAGGGATCATCGCGTAAAAATTCTAAACGCCTACGCTCCGATTCCCTAGCACAAAAGTACGTTCCCACTTCTGACGCATTTAGCCCCAAATCCATAAATAGTTCACCAACAAACATGCACCACTCCCCCAACTCCCAGGTCGAACTAAATAAATTCGATGACATTGCCTCGAAATTCGAACAAATGCCTCCCAAGCATGGGTCGATTGTCAATCTCGCAACAAAAACACCCAGCCCCTTAAGCTCTATGGCCAACAGCAACCAGATATTGAGTGGCTCCAATCTGAAAATCAATCAAAACAACAATAACATTGAGGGCAAATCATCAGGCGCGGGTAGTCCCAGCAACTCTCGCGGTAGCACTCCCCCTCTGCCCAACCTACGCGTGGATTTCTTTGTCGAAAACTCAACGGTAGGGCACAGCCGCAAAAAATCGTTCAAGACTAAATCAAGTGGTGCAATCCCAGCCATTGAGGAAGTGGAAAATCTTGGCCGAGTCACAAGCGCACGCGAGTATTTGACTAGCTGCCAACACGGCGCTGCACCGCCGGACATTAATGGCGATGCCATTAATGGTGCAGTCAATTCTGGTGGCGGCCCTATTAACGTGACAGCCAATCCCATGGAAGTGGCTACCGTATGCACTCAACCGCGGGCAACCATTGTTGTCCAGCAAGTAAGTACCGACCATAAGCCTATTCAATTTATCTCAGTTGTCACTCATTTGTTCCAAATAAAATTACTGGCCGAAATTATAGTGAATCAAGGAAAATAATGCGAATTGGATAGAGAACGAAAATAAAAGTGATTCGGAAGAAACAACGGCAAAACAGAAAAAAAACATAATTTTAATACCTTTGCAGGCAGAATCAGCGGGTGGTATTAAAGATTCCAGGGACGTAGTTAGTCAGGTAACCTCCTTAAGGAGTAGATGAGGGTGATTAAGATATCATTCTGTGAAAATCATTTCAATCATGGTATAATACTCGAAGCTTAGATCGATATCTCGATTGTCAATTATTCTAAATTTTGTTCACGTGAAAAAAATTTTTTCCCATATTTCTGATGCATAAATAAAAGTATAACTTATTTAGGAAATACTTTTTGACACCGTATTAACAATATCAAAACACACACACTCGCGTGAAGGAAATTAGCGCAAGACTCTCGCGGAAACTGACCACAAAAAGTAGCTATCGTTCAAAGGGCAACAGATCCCATTCGGTCTACCACCATGAACTCTTTTGTTTTGCACACATTAGCAAGATCGTAATAGCGTACATCTGTATTATTTTTGGTATAAATATCTCATAGTCAGTTTTCCACGAAATCAATTCTTCATTTTTTCCCCTCCAGTCAGTCCCTTGTTGTCTTGACAGACTACAACAGAGATATGAAAAGAAATTTCTACATAGTATAGCGTCGTAGTACATCTGAAATCGTTCACACAATTCGCTAATTCATATAAAACGCCAGTGTGAATATGATCACTTATTATTTGTTTACGATACGCGTTTCAGTTCACACACGCCCAGTCTGACTATAAAGAATCAACTTTACCTAAAAAGTCAAAGGCAACATTGATGTGATTGCAATTGCAATAATTTACGATCAAAAATTATATTTTTTTATTATGACATCAGAAAATAATTATATAAAAACACAAAACTAAAATTTGTGTAAATTGTGTGAAAAAGTGGATTAAATAGACAACATTGAAACAAGAAGAAATTATTTGTGCAGAAGAGAAATTATACAACCGGAAATGGCGCCCTTGTACAAACGGATCTGTAGGACATTTTCCTTCAAGCGGAAGGTGAGTGGAATCCTGTAGTGTCCTACGAAATATATTGCGTGCGTGTGTACGTGTGTGTACGTAAAATGAAACAAATCAATAGGGTAAAACATTAATTGGGGCCATTGGCCATTTCTTCAAGTAGAATTTGTAGAATTTGATCTTTCTCCAATCAGCAATTAGTGCACTTTGGAGGTGAAAATTTATTGTTCAATACAGTCACACTGATTTCAACCTTCCGAAGAAATTATAAAACTAATGGGAAAAAAAACTCATTAACGCCTTAAACAATTCGTATAACCCGTAAAGAGGCAATCTGGCAAATATGTTTGAGTTGCCAAATATGTTGTGAGCAAAATTAAACAAAAAAATTTTATGTGTGAATTTTGTTGTGTGTTTAGTGTAGCTCATCCTAAGAACAAGTATAAAATAACAAATCAAATTTATATTGTTGCGCTGTGTATTTATACCAGGCAGCCTCCGTTCTGGCATGAAATGCCTTCAAATACGACTTGAATCGAAGAAAAGTTAAGTGTTGCTGTCTAGAAGACATCTACAACGGAAATGCCAAAGAGAAAGATTTTTTTTTACAAAATTTTACAATTTAAATCTCTGATCTTAACAGTCACATAACTGATTTAATTATAAACAAAACAATTAGTTCTTGTAGAAAATATAATTCTTGTAGAAAAAATATTTTAACAGTACTTAACCTTTAAACTGTCACCATTATTTTGACAGTTAAAATCGTGAATGAATGAAAGAAAATCGCAATATTTTCTCCGACAGAGACGGTAAAATTGACTGCCGTATTAATCGATATAGAGCAAAATATCAGATTCCTCTGGCAGATTTACAAATTATTACAGAGTCTAACACAACGGTTTTGAACAGTCATTTCGCTTGCCATTGATTTGATGATGATTATACGAGAATAGATTAAATAATTGTTTTCTTGTATACACATTTGTAACTAAATTTCTTTTAAACCCCCAACGAACCTTCCAAACCACCCGATAGCTTCTGACCAACTAGCTAGCTGGCTGGTAGACATGATAACTACCAGTTTACAGGACATACTATTGTGATATTTGGACTATATTTGAGATACGTTTTGTGATAACCTAGTTTTAAATGATAGATTCATACAAAACGAAAATTATCGGACGTCTAAGGGAATATCCGAAGAGCTACAGCTATTCTTTGTTTGTTATTGAGCAATTTCGGGAAAATCTTTCTAAACCGTTTACTAAATTTTTGTTATACTTTTGATAAACGTTAAAATTTCATAGCGTTTGCTCAAAATAAAAAAACTAAAAGTCGCAAAGGTTGCAATTGCAAGGTAATTGCAATTATACTCTTGCAAAATTGTTACCTCTTATAGAATACGATGATAATAATTTGTTGGCGAACCATTGAAATAACAGATTGTTCTTTCCCAACCATTGTATTGTTTATTTTCGTTTTTAACAATTCGTTCACAAGGAGTTAAGCAATAAGGACGATTACATCTGCATAATTGACTTTGATTTCTTTCAATAAATGTCACGCGTTTAGGTTATGCTCCAAACAGAATCTATGGATCTCTATTTATAAATATTTACTGAAGATTTATAAATCAAAACTTCATAAGAAAAACATTCTTCAAACTGTCTATAAATTATTATGAATATGGCCCACATTCTATGGCATTTGTTTTAATGCTCTTTCAATGTTTTACAGCCATCTCTTAGCCTAGACAATACCATTGAAACCCTGCTGATTAAAAATGAGAACGATTTTATAAGTGTGGAACAGGACAAGGAGCCAAATGCTATGTCCACTTTGTCGGTACATAAACGTCATTCGCAGCAGTTGCATCAGACACCCAACACGCAACACTATCATCAGCAGAAACGTGAAGACAGCATGAGGCAGTTGCTGGATGTGACTAATACCCTAACATTTGAGGAGTTGAGGGATTTCGAAATGCGGTAAGCAGGCTACTATTAAGCATCTTCACTAATCTTTTTTATGCCGACATCTTGCTTCCTTTAGATACGGTTCCCCCCACCACAGTCGGTCGCAGTCAGTGAAAATGCCCGGCAGCCGTGCTTCGGGTCGACCAAACCAATTGTGTTTACCCCAACAACGTTCAAGGTATTCCCAGCTACAAGTCACTTCTTCTTTATTCTTATTTAGTTCAATTGTTTACGGAACTTTTCTTGTTTAAGTGAAATGCATAATTTGTTTACGGTATAATGGATTTTACATCCTCTTTCTCTCCCTCACGATAGGGTGGCTTCAATGCCAAACACTGGAGTCGAGGAGGAATACTACAGACTAAGACATTTTTCCATTACTGGCAAAGGCGTCATTAATCGTGGAGATTCACTAAAAAGTCGCCGTAGTAGATCGAATAACAGCGTGGCTAGTTCGAATTCCAGGTGAGTGAGCATATTAATAAAGAAATATTCGGGGACAATTCTTAAAATACTCACAGACTATGTGGCAGAATCAAAAGATATCACCGAAAACTTGGCAGCACATTTTAATGTCGCATTTTCTTTGATATTTTGCGCGCTTACATTTTATTTTTGCCAGTTGCATCGAACATTATTCACGTAAATGGAACAGTTTTACTCGCAAATGTTATAAAGCACAGAGCCTAGAGAGAATACACCGTCTTTTTAGTCGGAAGAAAGAACGGGAGAGTGAAGGAAGAATCACAGTCATAGAAATAGACGCGAAGAGTTAAAGTTAACTAAAAAGTAAAAAGCGAAGATTATGATACTACCGTAGCTCTGTTGCAAAACGGGGACAACAAAGCTGCAGGCCAAGAGAGCTGTACAAGACCGATTGAACTGAAAAGTGAATACGTGTCATCAACTAAACACCATTTAACTGAACTACAATGAAGCATATCCAATGATTTCCATCTCTGCGCTTTAATGGAGCGATCAGATCGGATAATTTGACTAAAATTCCATTCTGAGCATTTGCCATTTTTCTGAAACAAAGTTAAATCTGTCAAACTTATCTGTTAGTATGTCATTCCCTCTAAATCCACTGCTCGAAAAAGGTATCAGGTATTTTGCTCATCACATTTCAGATCTCCTCGAGTGAATTATGTGAACCATTAAAGACATATGATCTGATTGGATCTTATGAATATGGCTTTAGACTTAGTAGATCGACAGTTGTACAGAAAGTACAAGTATTAACTTTCCCTCGAATAAAAACTGTTACCATTTGACAGCAACAGCCTATTGTGCAACTTCGTCAACATGGCATTGATAGACGATTATGTTGAAAGCAGCAGTTAACACGATTGGTACACTTTTTAACAAATACCATATACTACTTGCATATGTTGATGATATATGTAGACATTATTGCCAGAAAACAACGAAACATTATTGCAGTCCTCTCAAATATTGGGAATGAGTCAACAGTGTCAATAGTGTGGACAAAAGCAAGTTATTTGCCTCAATGAAGAAGGTGTCTTCCCGTTTGGGTCACTACCAGCAAGTTGGCCATAAGTGTATGTTAATTTGAAGTGCCAGATGATTTCATCTAACTTACTCTACAAATTAGGAAAAGAGTTTCGCTTAGAAACGATAGTTAGAACACGCGACTATTGAGTATATGACAGTGGGTTCGAGCCTCGATACAGCTAGTCATCCTTACATCAACTAACCGAGTTATCGACAGAAGAAGCTTTACGTTTGGAATCGTCGTTAGGTACTTCCAAAAATTAAGTTCGTATAAGGTACTGAATATGAGATGTCCCATATCCCATGCAGTAGATACAGAGGAATTTATTCTTAGTTTATTGCTTTCAAACCAGTCGTACTAGGGACCTGTAAACCCATTTAAGGGAAACTCCTGATTTGGCGTACAAGAATCCAACAATGTCAGAGACTTTTAGCCCTACCAGTCTTGTTGCACCGCGCAGAATTCTGTTTAATAACACAAGAGGATGAATCAGCGTTGTTAGATTTCGAAACATTAACTTTAACGTTAAACCAGGATATAGGCATTGTGGATATAGGACGCGACCAAGCTCATCGAAATATAGGGAATGATCCGGCGTTCAAAATCGTCATTTCCTGAGACCCCATCAAAATTAGGAGTGACGAATCGTAGAAAGAGCGCAGAAAATCGTAGCGCTTGGAATTATCTTCTATCTGATACCCAAAATCGCTAATATATTTTTTTTCTAACAGCCATCTACGTAAATAAGTGAGTGGCTATGAATATGATTGGTCGTTACTCTACTATATATGAAGGATGTTTGATGATGTCACGCTATCTGACATACAAAATGATTTGGTCATATAGGCTTAGATCACCTTTAACAATGGATTCATTGAAATCCTTTGCAGCTGCCGTATCCTTATTACATTTGCTTTTTATGTAGTTTAAGTTAGGCGAGATGGTTCCATCCGCCACAGGCCCATCAAGTGACAATATTACTGAAAATGAAATAATAATGTACATAAATATATAAACTTGTCGCAAGCACGCATCTCTACATTGTTAACTTGTCGTCTACATTTCAGCAACGAACATTTGACCGCCACTCAAGTGCCACAATCAACACGTAATTCGGCCACCCACAGTTTAGCTTCCAGCCGAGAAAGCAGCACTTCAAATCCCGGCAGTGGTCCATATAGGTTTGTACCATTTGCGATTCATCTCTATTTCGTCCTTACTATTGTTTGGCATTCTTTCACTCTAGGGTCCTCATGCTGGGCGCCCCCGCCGTAGGCAAAAGTTCTTTGGTCTCACAATTCATGACATCAGAATATCTGCACGCCTACGACACTAGTATTGGTAAGTCCGCTCTTTGTTTTGTCTGATCGGCAGACCATTCCATTAATTACTTTCATTACTGTTGTTTTCATTTTCATTTCGATTTTTTTTTTCATTTTGTTAGAAACCATTTTTATTTTGTCGTCCACTTGTGATTCATTTCGCCTCCCGCGTTAGTGATTTATACTGCAACCAAAATTGCAATTGGGTGTGTTTGTGCTGTCTCACTCAGGATGATGCCATTTTTTTGGGCGAGACGTCTAATGTGATTTTTGTTTTTGTTTTTTTTTTCAATTGGGATGATGGCAGTCGATGCGATGACAATGGTAGATGTATAAATTTTGTTGGAACGATCCCAGAAATTCAAAAATTACACAATAAGACGTAATCATTGGAAATGCACACGACATAACTGCACCCACGTCCGGAAACATTCACTTAGTTTGCTCTAGGAAGAAATAAATTCAAAGGGGCAAAAGTTCACAGTTCAGTTCAATGTCAGAGAGTGCTACATATTAATTACATTACCTATTTGGGTGTGCACATCCCATATATGATCCTTACGTTATATGATTTTGCGATAAGTTCACCGCAGTTATCAATTCGCATTAATGAAACGCAAATGTGTGTGCATACATACATATACATATACACACATGCATACATATGTCGGAAGTTTTATGTGTCATAAACATTCGTTTTGTGCATAATTAATTTTCTGTTTCATTCATGTGATTGAATCGCTCTCCCACTCAATTCGTCCTTATATTCAACATTGCACTTCAATGCACAATTGTCTTTTGGCTTTGTCGTAATTCCATTTATCAACAGGGAGACGTGTAAAGGTTACGAGAACGTATTAGATGTGTTGCTACTCCACATGAAGACTTATACAGTCTCAAATCATACAGAGGCGGAAAAAAGCTGGTAGCAGCAACCCTAGAAAGTTTATATTCCAAACATTCTGGAGTGGGTGTATCAAAAGCCTGGTCAGTCGTAATGATGAATGTGGAATATCACAGTAAAATAGTGAATAAAATAAAAATACAAGTTCCACTTTTGTGAACACAATTTTTTACCAATCAAGAGTATCCAGCGCTATTGACAAGCGATTTGCATTGGAATTTTTGTTACTTTACCTTCGCTCCAATTATGGAGATATCGCTTGATGTGATTAAAAATGTGATTTTAAAAGCATCATTAAGATGTTGTATCGTCCTAAGTTTTCGAGATACAATGCAACGAATGAAACTAGAAATCTCGATCTTATTTCAAATTCATTGCCAACTATGACCCCCAACTCATCAATCGACAATTCATAATTCGATTATTATGACAAAATCTCAAAATCCTGATGTTGCGTACTTTAGTTTCCATCGGTACAGTGAAACGAAATCCGTTATTTTTATATGACATTGAAGGTTTAATTTAGCACCGTTATGTGCGATAACTTATTGAATTCGTAGAAATCAGTAACTTGAATTTTTGCCATTGTTGTGCTCTATAATAAGTACTTGGCAAAATTAAAAATATAACCCAAATATCCATGGCCTTTCTGATAACTGCCATGAAAATAGTTTAAGTTAACTCCCATAAAAATACGCGGTTATCTTTCATTTTATAGCACTAAGCTCTGCATAATTTAGAAAGCATCAGGTATTTAGTGAACTGCATTGTCATGCTCCTTAAGGCATCACACATACGAATTGGTTGACTTAACAAAAATCAACGGTTCGTTTACTTTAGTTCAGAACATTATTTAATAAGAACTTAACGATTTATCACGTCACTTCTAGCTTCCTGCAAACTTTCACACCGACGCAAAATGTTGTTGGATGAAGCTGTATGTGAGTCAATTCGCCTGACCAAAATTGTTACCAAACGTTTGCTATTGCTTACAACGACAATCAGTAGTAAAGACCCAGTTTGATCAGTCCCTTGAAGATCGTTGTATACGATTTCGACTGCAATTCTAATCAAAAGTGATAAATGCTCATAGAAAAGTAGCAATATAATTTTGAATTGATGTATTTATTCTACGTCTTTTTTCATTGCTACATAATTACAATTTTTGCTAAAGCATAATTTTTTGATCTGAGTTCCATCCACATATACAATGGTTTCCTTTAAGGAAAAAAGTATTCATATGAACATGTTAGAAATCACGAAATGGCACAGAATATTTTTTTGTTCTTGTATATTTTTGTTACCTTGTAGACCTGTTTCGTACAAATTAAGCCAAAATTATTGGCTGAGTTATGGGAGAACTTTTTCTATTCTATTTTTAGACTTACTTAACAAGACGATTCGAAACGTCATTTTTTAAGGAGCATTTACAAGACAATTCGATTACTCGATAACACAAAGTATTTATCAGACACGTCGAAGTGATCGCCGCTCAGTTGCGTGTACTAATCATCTTCTGACAATTGGGCAACGTTAGCGGAAATCATTGGCATAAAATTATCGTTTATCCATTAGTCGCAATTTACCCTTTACACGGCAAAATTCCAAGAAAATTAAGCTATAGATTTTCCAATGTCCCACATAAATCTGTCTGGCCAACGGATGGAAGTAATGACCTATATTATTTTTTTATGTTGGGCAGTTTGTTAAATCAAATACCTCAAATACATCTGGTTTTCCTGTTTCTGCGCTAGGTCTCGTTATGCAAATATATTTTTGATTGCGTCCAATTAGGTGTGTAATTTGAGATATGTAGCATATGTTGACATCACAAACTGAAGTAAATTGTTCAGATCTGTCGTAAATTTGAGAAATTAAGCTTATACACCGGTTATTTATGAACATATAATCAAGTTGTTACAATCAAGGCTTCTCCAACCATCACCAACCGCCGACTGCCAAGGTTGTAAATATGATGCCAAAAAAGACCCCCATGTGGGGTTTTTTTTTTTTTTTTTTTGATAATTTTAAGTTGTTCGTTTGTTTCTGATTTTCATTTGATTGATTGTCATTGTGCTTTGGTTGGACACGTTGTGACTAAAACTTTTTCGTTTCTCGAATATCCTAAAATCTTTTTCCAAACAAATGAATGTCCTGAATATACACAACTATGGATGACTTTGCAGGCAATTGTAATATTAGAATACAAATTGAAAGACCCCCAGATGGTAAACAAACAAAACTAGAAACAAACAATTTATAGTTCAACTTGAATCAATAACTGAACCAATGCACACACATACCCACTCCCACACACACGCACATACTGCATATAAAAATTAAAAAATAAAAAAATTTATGAAAAAATAAATTTATGACTCGACTTTTTAAATGTCCACCTATAAAACGGAAGCCACAACGTTATCTTATACATAAATCAGCCAAATTTAATTCTATTTAGCGAAAATTTCGCATCAAACATATGCCGTTACAATTTGCAAATAGGTTTATATTTGACAGATATGTCTGACTGTAGAATATGCCCTCAACTATAGGTATACTGTTAGCTAATGTGTACATAACCATTAGGCTAGGCCACATGTAAATTAAATTAAAATAACATTTTAATGAAAATTACTTAAAGTAGCATTTGCTCAATACTTAATCCCAAAACAATTCGAAACGGTTTTTTCTTAGGGCAATTCGATTTAGCGAAATATTTTGGCTATTTCATCGTATAACTTTCGAAACAACTACCTATGTATGGGTGTGAAATTTACAAATATTCTTAAAAGTTATAAATCACTTGTCCAATAAATATCGTACCTGCACTTTATCTTCGTTACACTCAGATTAAAATGTAGAAATATCAGTGGCGGGGGTACCATGCATTCCAAATACCGGAAAAGCGAAATCATTATACCACAAGAGCAGTTTGAAGCCTCTATTGGCTGTAAACGGATGCCTCGATGTGGTAATTTAAGTTTTGGAAAGAGGGAAAATTCAGTCATGATTTTTCAATATTTGTTTAGTTTTTGACCTGAAATAATAGATCTGTGAGATGATGTGTTATGGTAGTGATAAATCCGTAAGCTTTCTTTTCACAAATCTGGCCCTTTTTGATGAATTTTCTAGGAAGAATTCCGAGTGCACAACCCCGAGACCCTGTACTTTTTTGATAGCTCTTCTTTTGCTGAGTACCATTGAAAGTCAAATTTTACTAATTGAAATTCTCAATCTCTTTGCTGATTTATGTATTTCGTTCCCTTCTTGGAACTACTAGTATCTACAATGAAAATATTATTTGATTTTAAAAAAATCAATATTAATTGCTGCGTTTATGATTGTTTGGAACCAAGATTCTCGTTAGCTCAGTCATAAGACGTTCGTGGGCCGAACTCGCCGCTCTTAAGCGAGAGTCACAAAGCGTGTTCTTAAATGAACTTAACTCTTCCAAAACAAAAGTCGAGAACTGCAAATGAATGCAGAGCTTGCAATTTTCGACTCTTTCTATAAGAACCAGAATGACATTTTACGACACTCGCGGTGATCGCAGTGAACAGACTGACGATGTACATTTCTAAAACAGGCTCCTACCAAAAAATGCGAGTTAGGTTAGGTAGAGATCGTCAGAGACTGTAATAAGAGAGTCAACATAGAATGCGCTTTTGAATTTATACATACACGATACCTATGACACCTACTACACACACAAGAGCAAACCCTAATGGTATTTATAGTTGTTCGATAATAATGTTTTGAT
>JAHXMU010025427.1:0-15942 GCA_019455685.1 Philornis downsi
AAACCTCCTTGCTGCATACCAGTCAACAAACCAATGACCTGAAACAATTTAGTTTACAGTTATTTACGATGGTCTATATTTTATATCGATTTAAAATTTAAATCACACACCTTAAGGTCACCACAGATATTCCCTTTATTATCGTTGTATTTGAGTAATGTCAAAATTTCAGTCATTGATTCGTAATTTTCCTTTGTGTTAACGGCATGAGTATTTGGTATGGATGGGTTTTTATTCCCATTATGCAAAAAAAGAGCCGAAGAATCTTTAAACTGTACTTAGAGCTACCAATAAATAATCTCCATTCAGTTTTGTCATGGATGGTTTATTTTTTTTTAAATAAACCATCACCATCAGTATGATTAATTTTAAAATATGCAGCCAAGTCCAAGCTTCTATCTCTATAGATTGCTACTTTTATTTCAACTGCAAGATGTTCGAAATTGAATCGAAATAGATCTTCTTTTCATTTGACCACTTGTATAAAACGGTTTTACAACTATTGCAAAACATTGTCGGTGTCCACGGCTTGTTCAAGTTTCTGACAGCAAAACCAAAATAATGTAAACATGCATATTTCAGTGATTCTTATATTGCATGTCTTTTTTTTCCAACCAAATATTTACTACACACAAAGCAAAAATAGCTTGAATAATCAGTAGTACACGATCTTCCTGACGTGCTTAAACGCCACTATTATGAAGATCTAGAATGAATGTGGGCTTCTGTTAAATTAATAATAGTGAAATTGTAGTGCCAGTATTGACTGTTTTACAGTATTGACAGCATGCGATAAAAAATTAACAAGACGTGATACTCCAATTTTTGTGCTAGATTCTAATTTAGCGCACCCAGATTAATTAAAAAATATGCTTCGTTTCTGCAGTCCATTTTTTTTTCCAAATTTGTCGACCAGTGTTATCATTCTTTGAGTAATACATAAAACTGCATAAATAGTCGCAAATATTGAGTTTCTATTAAGATGCGATTAAAAAAAATCTATTATTTTTCCAATAGATGGATCTTGCGTTGTACAAGTGCGATCTGGTAACGCTAGATGGCGTTAAAAAGATAAAATTTCGTATTCGAAAAACTACTCCGACAGTTTTGTAATTCCTTGATTAAGTATTGCTTGAGTTGGAGACAAAGATGGACACCAGCAAAGAAGAAATATTTTAGCGATTTTTTAAACGGCTAACGGCTAAAAGGACAGCTAGGCGGCTAAATATCTGAATAGTGTTTATGGTCTTAATACTGTAATAGTGAAACATGTGAAATTTTGGTTTCATCGATGAAATAATGACAATAATGAAAATGAAAAAATGAATGAATAATGAAAAAAAAAAAAAAATAATGAAATGCGACCATTATGTTAGCACTGTTTCGTTTCTGCAGCAGGTTAATGGATCGAATTTCCATCTGGACATTGCCGTTAAATTGAAATAAAATCGGGCCATTTTTGATTTGCATCAAGAAATTTGTGAAAATTAACTGGCGCAGATTTTGCCAACAAGGAGAGAGAGAGAGAGAGAGAGAAAGAGAGCGAGAGAGAGAGTGACCGAGAGAGAGAGAGAGAGCAAAGTGACAACAAGTTATCGAACAAAATGTCTCATATTTGACCTAAATCGGATCTTTCTAAATATGCCATATAAAGCTTCCACTGCCATATAAAAATAATGGATACACCTATAAAAATCACTTTTGAAGTATATGGTGACTGATGATGAAAATTGGATTGCTGACGACAACGTCAAGGGAAAATGATCGTGGTCGGCGCAAAGGCTGGCCACAATAAAATTGGCGCTCAGGAAGGTTTTGCTGTATGCTTTATGGGACTTGCAGGGAATCATGTACAGGGTGGGCCATAAGGTTGTTGGCGGTTTAAATATTCAATTAAAAGTAGAAGCATGGGAATTTTTAAGACTTAAAAATAATGTTGTCCAAATGGCTTCCCTCGGCTGCTTGACACTCTTGGAACCGAAGTCGCAAATTTTGGAAAACTCGTTGAAAAGTTGTTCTCGGTATTTTGTTACTTTCCTGAATAATGTTTCTCTTCAACTGCTCTAAATTGGTCGGCTTATTCTCGTAGACTACCGATTTGAGGTAGCCCCATAGAAAATAATCGCATGGAGAGAGATCGGGGCTACGTTGGGGCCATTCAATATCCCCCTTTTCGAAATGAGTTCTCCAGGAAAAACATTTTTCAGCAGCTCTATGGATACCCTAGCCGTATGACATGTGGCCCCATCCTGTTGAAACCACATCCTCGAGGTATTGCCTTGAAGTTCTTGCAAAGCTGGCACCAAAACGTCTGCTAGCATGTTGCAATAATTGTTCGCTCTAACCGTCATCGCATGCCCTCTTTCGTCCTCAAAAAAGTATGGTCCAATAATACCGGTAGACGTTATCCCAGCCCACACGACAAGCTTAGGGCTGTGAAGTGGACGTTCATGCAAGCGTCGGGGATTAGTCTTGGACCAGAACCGACAATTTTGCTTGTTCAGATGGCCATTAAAGTGAAAATTGGCCTCATCACTAAAAATCACGTTGTTGAAATTGTTGAACCGCTCAAGCATCAAATTGACAAAGTTAAGTCGGTTATTGGCATCATTGGGTTTTAATTCTTGGACTATCTGAATCTTATAAGCCTTCAAATGCAAATCGCGTTTCAAAATTCGTCGTAAAGTTGTTCTTTTGACATCCAAAGACTGACTTCTCTTACGTGTTGACTGTTGCGGATTTCGCTGAACTGAAACACGAACACGCTCCACAATGTCGGCTGATCTTGCAGAAACTGGGAGACCACGAACCGTAATTGGTACTGTTGAGCCGGTTGCTTCGAACATTCTGATCCATTTTCGTATCACATTGGCGCTTGGAACTTCACTTAAATCGTGTGAACCGTGTTCATGCCGATACAAACGTAGTGCAGTAATCACTGATTTATTGTTTTCGTAATACGCTCGGACACAAAATGCACGCTGCACTCCCGTTTACGGCTCCATGGCGACTAAATTTCCAGGAAGCGGCGCAGCGAACAACATATCCCCCCGCCACCCCGCGCAGCGCGTTACCGAGAAATTGAAGAATTAAATCGCCAACACTCATGTGGCCCACCCTGTATATTCCCATTGAGAGACTCGAAACCATACCCAAAACTAAGAGTTACAAATTTAAGCATTCAATCGCTAAAATCATTTAAATTGCGAGGTCTTCTATGAGCCTGGGAAAAGTGATGTCTATCTAGAAATGCCAAAAAATACTATAAAATTTCCCCATAATGAACACTAAAACGCAAAAATATTAATATGTTGAAAAAGCAAAGCATCTAATCACGAAAGCGACCAACATTTCGGGTTCCTAAAAGGTTTAGAGAAATCGACACCCTTCATATGGCGTAGAGGAATAGGTGTTCGATAAATCGTTAAGTGGAAAAAGTGCTAACTTTGAACATGTTGATTCCGGCAAGCGGAGCGTCGAATTGCGAATATAATTTAATTCTAGATTTATCGTTTGATTCGTCGACACAGCATCAAGTCGAAAAATCCTTTCTTTCAATCTTTAATTCGAAAACTAAGCACTCTATCGTAAGCATAACTAACTTTTCGGGCATCGAAGGTTTTCGGGGAAATTAATACCCATCAAATGTTCAATATTCAAAAAACCATCAAATAAACTGATACCTATATTTTTATATATCGCAACTGCAACAGTTCAAACAGTTATCCCCAAAAACAAGCAAATTTTGTTGGAAATATTCTAAAATCGCTAAAATCCTTAAATCGCTGCGATATAAAAAGTTCAATGGAACATTCAATACCACCCAAAAAAAACTAATTTTCGGACTTCTATGATGTTTAGATATCCATCACATGGTGTAAAGAAATGCATATTCAAAAATTGTAAAATATAGCCTCCAAAATAGTGCCTTTCGCGAATTCCTCTCAATACGCCGGCAATTTTTTTCAACCGCTAAAATAAAAAAAAATGATGTAAATGCTTTTCTTTCTCAGAAAGTAAGCAATTTTTGGAAAAATATGATGTGAAAATATATTCAAAGAATCATTAAACGAAAAATGGGTGAAAAAACAAATCCACATTTGCGCGTCCAATTGTAGAAATGATTAATTTTTAAACGTTCAAAAGGGACGCCCAATAAAAATTGCTAAAATATAATATAAAGATTTTATATAACGATTTTTTAATTGCTGATATACAAATGAGTTTAATAAATGAGCGCAAATAAACAGCTTTTTTGGATTCCAAGATGTTGGGTGAAAACGTTTTCAAAATATATTCAAATAGTTGGCAAAAAACGCGAAAATACAGAAATGTTTATATCTTGAACACGGATCGTCTAAATGTGAAAATTACCAAGATTTCGGGATAGCGAGGGGTTTGGGGAAATCTATACCGATCGTATGATGTAAATAGATATTCAAAAACTAGATATCGTTTGGTGTGGAGATATTAAAAAATTAGACAAATGAAAAAACATCGCTAAAACATAAACAAGTAAATATTTCCATATATTGCAGACACGGTCTCTAATCTCAAAAATAACCAAAATGAAATTTCTCTTAAAAACTGCCTTCAACATGGCGCCAAATTTTACAAATCGCTAAAATCAGAAAAATCGCTAAAGCGCAAATGTATCCTTATCTTGGAAATCAAGAGAGGGCATAAAGAAAAGTTGTGACAAACAAACATTTACAAATATATGTAGGTAGAAGGGAGCAATGGCACAACCACTAGATAGCCAAGATCTTATCCCATCTGTACTCCCTGATAGGCCCATTTATTACAAACTAGAGTGGAATTCAACTTAGATTAGAATCAGCTCGTTCTCTTGTAAAAGTTTGATATTGAACACAAGCAATGCATCTTAGTAATGAATGAATTTTAATAAATAAAATGATTTTTGTTCCAAAAAATAAAATATTTAAATATTCTTTTAAACATATCTATGAAGTTTCACTTTACCGCGTATGTTCATGAAACATTTCGCTTATTTTGTTCAATTTTGCAAAAAAAAAAAAAACTATTAAAATATCTGCACAATATTGTTTCGTTTGGTTAAGAATTGTAATATTATATCTAAAAACCAATTTTTCTCCCACTATGCGGTAAATGACAAAATGTTAATAGCATTTCTATAGAAAATTACCAGTTGTCTGTATTCTATGACAAAACCCTCTCATCTTTCGCTTCAATTGATTGATTTAGTTACGAAAAAGAATAGAAGTAAATAGATTAGTAATTGCTGAGTATATTTTCCGAATAAAGATCGAAATAAGCAAAAGATTTTTTTTTTTGTTCAATTTGTTCAGTGCGTTTGACGTAATTTCCGATTATCGTTTAAGATTATGAACAAAATATTTGAATTTAAAATACAGACCATGAGGTGAGGCACTAAATTTACAGTAAAAGTATAAATAAACCATAATAAGTGGGCATACCCAAAGTAGTTTCTAAATATAAATCAAAACTAAATATCATGATAAATATCAACAAATCTATGTATGTGTCTACTAGGGGCGTTATTGGTAGTTTACGTAACTATTTTACGCCATATGTTCAAATCAAATAGAAAGATATCGCATGCCAAGCGGTTAAGTTTTTACGTAACGAATCTCTCCTTCCGTAATTGATCTACTGATGCAAGTTTAATAAATAAGAAGATATTAGAGAAGAAGTATGCAAAGGCAATTTAATATTTATTTTCAGATCAGTTATTTATTTAATTTTATTAAATTAAATTAAATTAAACACAGATCGAAAAAAAAACATAAACAAATAGGTTTCTTGGGCCCAAAACAGACTAACCAAGTATAAGTCGTACAAGGTTTGCACTCTTTAATTGCAAATTCTTGGTGTATCTTCATAGATACCTTTCGCATGGATAGGTTATAAACCCACAGGCCCTTTTTGTATGTCAAAGATATAGACTGATGGACCACTTTTAAGTGCCTAATTAGCTAATTTCGTGGATTTTCCGATTTCGACTTATTCAGCAGCTCATAATTAGATGGAAAATCAGCTGATGAACCGGTTGAAATATTCAAAATTGTGATAGTTTTTACTTAGTACTCATCCCTCGTCTAGTAATATTACTATTACGATCGCATGGTGAGAAATTCTACAAAGTTTACTGCTTACTTCGAAGTGAATTACAATCAGACAGGCAACCTTAAAAATACCCAAATTCTTCGCTTTTGCAATTGTAGTGCAGAAAATTTTATGTCACATTCAGTAGTATAGCTTGCCCGCCGCCTATAGTAAATTAATTGTACTATTTTAGAAAGTTCCAAAGTTTCATGTCCATTGAATGTAAGCTGCAGTCGCTCATACGTAACACACAAACGCTGATTGATGTTTATATTATTTGATATTAAGTCGTTTTCAATGACTTAAATGTTGATCTCTTTTCTTTGAGATCTTTTTTTTTCAGAAAATTTTGAACTATTTCGATAATTTGAGAATTATGCACGTTTTGCTGTAAACAAAAATTTTGAACACAATCACAACTGTAATAATATCAACAAGATTCGTGTTCGCAAAATGCGCTGAAATATGTTATTAAAAGCGAACCGAAACTACACTTGAAAAATATTCTTTAAAAATTGCAAAAATGTGAAATTGCCGAATTAAGCCGCATGATAAGTTCGTTCACGTAAAAATGTTTTTTTCTATGTACAAAAAGTAAAATTTTACAACAAAAATCTTTATTAACATGCCTTAAGGGCGCTGAGGCCATTTTTAATCTGATATATATTTGTACAATGTACATGAATTAATAAATACAATTAAAAAAAAAAATCTTTATTATAAAGCGTGAGAATCAATATCAATATATGAATATATCGTGATATCAATACGATTTTTGTGTTTATTTTTGATATGGCTTCATGAAATTTTTACTAAAAACTGAATTTACTTAAAAATGAATTAAAAATTATATCAAGTTAATGGACTTTTTAAAACAGGATTCTGAAACACCAGTCTTTAGCCTCCTGCTAATACAAATTTCCGTCATTTTAAGATCATAGGGTTTTCGTGGTTTATTGAGGTAAATCAGCGACGCTACATAGCCTCAAACAAAATACTCCAATACAGTTACATTTACTGATCTTGGATCATATTGCCTTTTCTAGATATTTCACGGTCATCGAATTTTTACCGCAATCAATTAATTGTGTCATCAAATATATTGTGGAATCCTCTTATGCATGCCACAAAAAAATCAGTAATCATTTCTCTATAGCGTTCTCTATTGATGTGACGAAAACTGTAAGGTTATTTTCAATAAAATACGTTACACTTACAATCCCAAACCATAAACCTCCCCATAAACTGTTAATGTATGGAGGATGTAAACGGCAAACAGCATGTGGGTTTTCTTCACTCAAAAATTTCTCACCGTGAATTAAGCTTAAGAATATGTTTTCATTGTAAATATTCGGAGAATTCGGTTAGAAAAAAAGTAGAAAGAGAGGAGGAAACTGTTACAAAATAAAAAAAAAGCTTCGACACAGTCGGGATTAGTTATATTAAAGTAAGTCATCACTTGATTCTGTCTTCCTGAACTCAACATCAGCCCTGAATTGCCGCAGATCTCTCAACGAGATGGCTCAGCAGTTCAACATTCACCTTATGTGGGTGCCGGGAAACACGGACATACCAGGGAGCTGGCAAGACTAGGGACAACCTTACGAACTCTAGCCGAGTTCGAGTCCGCGCCACTTGCAAGCTCCTACTGCGAGATAGAGCACATTTAGCAGCAAATGTTAGGTGGGCGTCTCTCTGAGGCTGTAATCAATCCAAACAGATGTGGCCTCGCCTAGATTTGAAGCGTTCATACAAACCGCTTTCGCTATCAAGACCCGACGTCTCATTACTTGTATCCGTCATAACGAGACACTGTATGATTCGAAGACATGCAATGAGACTGAAGGTTGCGACTAGTGTCTTCTGCAGGAACTGTTGGGATGAAGAGGAGAAGGAATCCATACAACACCTTCTCTGCAATTACCCCACCCTGGCGAATAGGCGGGGATCAACACTGGACTCTTATTTCTATGGGGACCTAGGAGATCTGGACGATATAGATATTGTCCGACTTATAAACTTCTTGAGGCGCTCAGAATGGTTCAACAGGGGAAACTGAGGACATCCATATTACTAGTTTTCGTGATATCACAATTGACTATACGGTCAAAGTGAGTCTGTCTATTCACACTGCCACACTGACGTAAACTAACCTAAGCCATTACCAAAACGAAGTTAAATTCAAAAATAGTTTTGATTTGCTTCAGTTTCTGGAATCTAAATCAAAAATATACAACGTTTTTGTTTTTATTTCTGCAATTGAATCAAAGTTGTATCGGATTTTGTTTCTCTTTCACACATCCAAAACCAAATTACAAACACTCGAAACGAAATAAGAAACGATTTTGATTCAGATTCAGTTTATGAAACTTTTTGTCCGTATTTCATTCGAAATGTATTCAATTCGAAAAAAAGAGACCACATTTTTGAGTAGCTGTAGACATTTCTGAGAGCCTGGTATCGTAAATTCAGAAAACAAATTTATTTGAAGCATTTTTACCATTCGCAGTTTGTCGCCAAGCCTTTTTCTCTGCCAAGAATGGAAACTACATTTAGAAATGAAGCTGTATAAAACTATATTTTCGTTTCAGAGTCTCGAATCAAAATAAATGTTTCATAATGTTTCGATAGCGAAAAGCGAGTTAATGTAAGTTTGTAATTTTGTTTCAGCTAAACAAACGAATTAATGTATGAAGTAATTTGATGTTCCAAGTGTGGATGAATCAGAAAAAAATTTAAATAAATTTGCAATATCTTATCCGAAATGAAACTTTACTTTCGTGAAGGTCCCTGAAATAAACATTTTCACGTGAAAGAACTTTGCACTAGGATTCTAGAGTGAAAATATAAAGCAATATTATTAATTTTATAACATTAGAAATTTAGAAACGTACGAGTATGATTAAATATCGCGAGTTTAAATGTTGATAGAACATATATTTTAGCTTTATAACTTTGTCATTCTCCTATTAAAATTTTCTCCTATTAAAATATTACGCTAAGAATGCAAAGTTTGCATCTGTTATTTCTCTAAATGTATTTTTTTTTTTTTTGTGTTTAAGATAGAAAACTACTAAACAAAACCACTGACATTTGAAGCAGAAATGGATTACATTTTGCATGCATTACCTTTTTGTTTACAATTTCGAAATTATGCCAATGCATGATATACACCAATTTTGCTCCTACATGAAGGCTGCTAAAATGTTCATTTAAATTTGAATATTAATGTGATTTTAGCTCAAATGTTAAGGTGGGGAGAATTGTAGTTTTTTTGTGAGGTAAATAAATATATAAACATTGTATTTTCCATATGTAAGAATTTGTTTTGGCAACCAGCAGTAGACGTCATCGGTAAATTGAAGATACAAACCAAGAAAAAGCTTCCCAATTGCGAAATGAAAATGAGTTCTAATTCAACAATCAGGATACAACGACACAAAATTTATGATTGCGGCTTCAAATGTTTGGGATCCATATGAAAGTACGACGAATTAAAGTGGACGCCATTCTTCTTTGTGGTCATTTTCATTCACTTTAGGTTCTTCTTCTGTTTTTTGGCAGTTGCGTTCTTTTGCTTTCAAATTAATTAGTAATTAATTAGTAATTTCGTAATGTGAAATTTCCAGTTGCTGATACGTCATTTAAGGGAAAACAGCTTGCATTATATATTATATATCGTACACATATGGTCAAAATAATAAGTACACCCTATATTTTTTTTAAAGGCTCGTAAACGAAAATTTATTTAAATTAAAAAAAAAATACTAATTTTTTTATTACAATTTAGAAATAAATTAGAAAATAAAAATTAGAAATAAAATAAATAAATAAATAAAATTAGAAAAAAAATACTAAAACAATAACAAAAAACAAAAATTAAATTCAGTATTTTTCAAAAAGCTAGAAATTAATCAAAAAACATTGGACAAAATAATAAGTACATTTAGTTAAAATAAGCAAAAAAGTAACAAAATCAAGTTTTATCTGCTAAATTGGCTGAGTTTCGTGAAAAGCAGCCTTTATTTTCAATTATTTTGTTGACTCTTTTTGGCAAGCTGGCAATAAGCTTCTTGCAGGTTTCTACTGGTATTTCAAAACAACTTTTTTGAACAGAACTCCATAACTAATCCTTATTCTTAAGAACCTCCTTTCCAATTCTTTGTTTCAACTCTCCCCAAAGATTTTCGATTGGATTTAAGTCCGGAGATTGACTTGGCCAGTCAAGAAGGGCAACATTATTATGTTGGAACCAATCCTTTACCAACTTAAAAGTATGCTTCGGATCGTTATCCTGCTGGAATGTCCATCTATAAGGCATACTTTCTACAGCATAGTTCAACATCGTATTTTCTATGATACCTTTGCAGTGGAATCTGGTCATAGTGTCGGTAATTCGATGTATCGGACCGACACCATACCACTAGAAACAACCCCAGACCATAATATTTCCGCCCCCGCTTAACCGTCCTCTTTGTAAAGCGAACATGGAATTCCTTACCTGTAGGGCGTCCAACATTCCGGGAACAGCCGTTTCCAAATACATTAATGTTTCGCCATTTTTTTCACCGTCTTCTCCGGACCAATTGGAATGGCCTCTTGCAAACGCAAATCTAGCCTTTAATTTTTTTTTTTGTCTAAGCAAAAAAACTCTTCTGCAAGCAAAGGAACTTCTTCTCTAAATATGCTTCTTGTAGTCTACGACGAACCATTCGCGATGACATTACATTTCCAATTTCTGCTGAAATGGCTTTTGAAGACACAAACGGGTTCTTCTTCGCAAGTGTTATAATACGGATATCTGTTGTTTTTCAAGTTTTTTTGGGTCTTCCGCGAGTTTCGACGGGCTTTTTAGGCTTTAAAGCTATAGAACGAAGACTTTGGCCACTTTCTCTTAGTCTTGAAACAATTTTTCTCTCCTCCAAAGAGCAATGACTTTTTCGACCCATGGCTGATTTTTTTTAACAAAATATCTTGTTATGAATAAAGAAAAAAAGAAAAAAGAATTGAGCAATGTATTTATTATTTTGACCAAGTACTGAAATCACACCTGAACAAAACTAACTCACAATGAAAACAAAGGGGAAGCCCCGGTTTATTTTTACTTTTAAAGGCATTACCATATTAGAGTTATTTAAATAAAAAAGAATTGCCATGTTTACTCTCCGTTAAAGTAACTAAAATTAAACATAAAGTAAAAAATAAACAGGTGTACTTATTTTTTCGACCATATGTGTATATGCCCTAAATGTAATAAAGTAATAGGTCACATTTAGTGAGATTGTGAGAAATTTTTACTTACTATTCTTACTTATCTTTTTTATAAAGATGCAACAATTATTTAGATAGATATATAATATCAATAAATAAGACAATGTTATTTGTTATTTCTTTATTGAGTCAAATTATTTAGTATCGGGCAATTATATTGAAAATAAAATATATACCAAGTCATAGTCAAATTGTTTAGTATCGGGCAATTATATTGAAGATAAAATGTATACCAAGTCACAGATCGCCATATCACCATTTGACGGGCCAAAATATTGATAATATCTCTACATAACTGCTCCTTTGATCTCTCCGAAAAGACTTATTATCTCGTATGTTAGACGTTGAATTACTGAATCAAATTATTTGGTATGGTATCGGGTACTTATATTGAATATAAAATATATAGACGGTCATATCCCCACTTGTCGGTCCGAAATGTTGAAAGCATCTCTACATAACTGCTTCTCGATCTCTCCGAAAAGACTTATTATCTCGTATTTTAGCAGTTGAATTGTCCTTAGCTTGTCGGTAGAGGCCCAAATGCTTCATCTATCTTTGTTGTAAGTCGGCTTCGTTGTTTAGAGGTGAGAAAAGCATTTTTTTTTGCTTGTACGAAGCCAATTTCCAATAACTTTAATTTGTTAGTCGTTTCTCTGTTCTTTCCATGGTTGAAATATCGAAAAGCTGAATTTGATAAATCTGAAAAGAGAAGACAACAAGTGAAAAAAAAAAAATTAAAAAAATGTCTTAATAATTGAAGTTCTTTCCTAAAAGAAAAATTCAATCTTTTCCACAAAAACTTTGATAATTTTTCGGATAACATTTGCTCCTTGCGGCATTTTCTGAGTATCAACAAATATTCAATAGCTTACTATATAAATGCTTATAGTACGAGTATAGTATACTATTATTTATTATTTGTTATTGAATATTATAATAACATTTATTATTATTTTATTATTATATTTATTATTATTATTATTATATTTATATAGGTATATATTATTATTATTATATTTATTATTTATTGTTCATTATTTATTAGTTATTATTCATTATTTATTATTTGTTATTGAATATTTATTATTTACTACATTAATATTTATTATTATTTATTGTTTCTTATTTATTTATTATTATTTCTTATTTGTTATTGAATATTTTTATATTAATATTTATTATGTATTATTATTTGTTATTTGTTTTTTTATCTGGCTTTAGTTTGAAAACAAAGGCTGTAGAGCTTCGTAAATATTAGAAAACTCTGAATATTAGTCCGAAGTTGAAATATTCCTAACTTCGCCTCCAACTGTATTTACACTGTTTTTTTTTTTTTTTTTTTGCTAATTCTTCTTATTACCAAAGAAGTACATTAATGAACAAAAAAAATAAAAAATTGACTTCCAATATAATTATTAAGGATGTGCATTTAATTGATTAATCCCACAATCCGGTTGAGAGATGTGCTATTAATTGATTAACCCGGCAATCCGATTGAGGAAAATTCAGATTAATCAGCTAATTGATTAATCATATTTTCGGATTAATTACATTTCAGATTAATCGATTAATCATTATTTTCATTATTCAAAAATCATGATTATCCTGAACATGATTAATTAATTAACCGAACAATTGGATAAAATCGAAATGCCTCACTGTAACTTTTTTGGCGTTTCAAAAACTTGTTCCTTTCTTACTGTTCCTGTATGCAAAATATTTGAATTATGAATAAATTATTCAAATTTAATTAACCAAAAATCTAATTGTTTGATTAATCAAGAACGAATAATCAAAACTTTCTTCCATTAATTGATTAACCGAATGCATCACGATACAAATTCACATCATTTGTTCTACTCATGACTTTTAGTTTGTTAGCAAAGATCAATTTTGATTAAACTCAAGTGTTGTTGCTCATCAGGAAGAATCTTCCCTTTTCAAAACAAGAAAAAACAAAATGGAAATACCTCAATACTCAATACTTAGAAATATTTAAAAATGCAAATATAAAGCACATTTTTTAAAAATTTTATTGTTACTTTGACTAGAAATCAGACTAAGAAACTCGACACCAGCTCTCCCGATGACTGTGAGTAAATTTGCTGAACTTCAACCCCAGCTCATGATTCCCAGCCCAGCCCATTTTTAAACCAAATTAAAAAATAACAAATTTGCTAAACAGCGCAAAAGTGAGAAGATACATCTATTCAGTATTAATCATCAGATTACTTTAAAACTTTATTATTATTTAAAGTCTGCGATAGTTTCTTAAATAGTGCAACTAATGTACGATAGGTGGCGTGTGAATAGTTTATTTCATGTTATTTAAGTACAGGGATGCCCATATTCGACGGACCCATGTTTTTAAAAAAAAAATCAAAGAAAAAAATAAAAATTTGGCGGTTGGCAATCTTATTCATTTAATTTGTTCCAAGTAGATTTGTTTACATCAATTTTTGAATATGATATCTCTCAAATGGCCGCCTCTGGTGTTGATGGCGTATTGTGCCCTTTTTCCAGCATTTCCCATCGTTTTCGCCAACATTTCGGCCGGAATAGCGGCTATTTCTTCACGAATGTTGTCCTTGAGCTCTTCTACGGTCCTTGGCTTGTTAACGTAAACCTTTGACTTCAAATGTCCCCACAAGAAGAAGTCAGCGGGCGTCAAATCGGGCGAACGCGGTGGCCAGTCCAAATCACCACTTTTCGACATCAAACGGCCCGGAAACAAATTCTTCAGAAAATCGATTGTTATGCGACTTGTGTGCGGTGGAGCGCCGTCTTGTTGAAACCAGAACTGCCTCATACGCTTTCGACGAATAATTGGCATCACAAAATTGGTCATCATGTCGCGATAACGCTCCTGGTTGATGGTAACAGCATGGCCATTTTCGTTTTGGAAGAAAAACGGCCCAATGACCGTTTTCGCACTAACGCCGCACCAAACTGTGACTTTTTCGTCATGAAGAGGCAATTCTTGAATCTCCTGAGGATTTTCAGTGGCGTAAATACGGCAATTTTGCTTATTTACGGTCCCATTCAATGTGAAATGGGCTTCATCGGACATGATAATTTTGTTCCAAAATTGCTCGTCATCATCGGCCATTTCGATGACTCGTTGGGCCCATTCCAATCGACGAGACTTGTCCGCAGGCAACAATCTTTGCGTCAATTGAATTTTGTACGAGAACAAATGCAAATCAACGCGAATAATCCGTTGTAAAGTGGACCGAGCCATGCCCAACTGCTGAGAACGGCGTTTTTGGGATGTTCTTGGGGACCTCTCAACACTGGCTCGTACGGCAGCGATATTCTCGGCCGATCGCCTTGGTCGACTTTTATTTGGCCTCTTCGGATTAGAAAGAGCCTCACCAGTCGAAAATTTTTCGTATAAACGCTTAATGGTGTTCTTAGAAGGCGCACTTCTCACATTTTTTAATATTTTAAAAGCACGTTGAGTTTTCACAATTGACTTCTTCTGTTGAATGTAAATTTCAACTATTTCAGAGCGCTCGCGTGGCGTGTATTGTTCCATGGTAAAAATCTGCTTGGACTGACGCTTCAAACGCGGTATGTCATTAAGCGATCTGACATCTCTGTCAAAAGTTATGGCGTTGCCAGATGGGTCCGTCGAATATGGGCAACCCTGTATGTAGTTCCTAGTTACAGCTTTCACGTGTCCACTTTTTTCAAAAACCCGGTTTTTGAATTATTCGAAAAATGTGTGTTTTTTTTAAATCGGTTTAATCAACAAAAAAGAGGTTGCTAAACTATTCACGTTTCTGGGGTTTCCTCTAAGGAGCACAGGAAAAAAAGGAAAGGAAAAAACCCACGTAACTTCAGAAAACGCGCACTATTATGGAAGACAAAGAGGACCCACATTTTAAATAATTATGGGTAGTGCTTTACCGGTGCATCTATACCATACACGAAAATCACATTAATTGAAATGACATGCTCTTCCAGCCCCTCACAGTAACTAAACCCGGCAAAAAATATTTCTGACGGCTGAGGAAAAACATGCCAAAGTTTTACCTCAATCATGATATTCATGGGGTGTGGATTGCATTGGTACAGGTATAATGTTAGTTAAACATGATAAAAAGGTATAAAGTTAGTTAGTTAAATATGCGGACTCATCTTTGAAGTGTTCTATAATTTTAGAGTGACTTCAGTAAGAAACATACTAGAATAGAAGCAGCAGGCGAATGCCAAGCACTCATCATATTACCCATTTCAATACCAAATTTGGAAAACCATATCCAGAATCAGAAAGTCATACTTGATAAATAAATGTTGTAGACTTGCTTTTAATACATAATGTGTTCGTATTAATATTGTAATCTTTCGGTATTCAACTAATTCTGTTTTAGATGTCATAGAAAAAATTTGTGATTCGACTTAAGTTTTGGAGATATCGCTTACATATATGCGAACATTTTTTGTGAATATTTTTGTTTTATTCCAGTAGTATTTATTTTATGCATTTTGTAATTTGCTTAATATTGGTCAAAAGGCTTTAAATTACAAGACTGTTCAATAAATGAAATGGATGTC
>JAHXMU010025428.1:0-22249 GCA_019455685.1 Philornis downsi
TCTAGTCTGGATATCAGGTACCAGCATGGTATTCTATATTAGCGATTTGGCTGAATGAATGCAGCTCCAACGATTGGAATATGAACATGTTATGGCTGGTGTTCAAGGAAAGTGATCCAAATGTGTGCATCAAATCTCTCAGTATCAGTATTTTACTCGTCGTATATGAAGATTTGTCGATATCTGATATGTGAAAGACTGGAGTTTACTCAATCTGACATGGACTTATCTTATCAATGCGACTTTAGGCCTACTAAATCTATATCTAATCACTAGAGCAAATTTTGGTAAACAATTTCTGTGAACGAGAACCCGCGAGACCTCATTGCGGCCATCTTAACTAAAGAGGAGCAGTCAGCAAAACAATGATAAAATCAAGTTGTCTGTGTTAATTAACAATGAGTCTAGTGAATGTCTGAGTCTAGTGAATGATCTCATCTACCTTAGCTCCGTGCTCAACAAAACTTCGGCGCACAGTGGCCTGATAGGCATTCAAAATGTGAATAAATCTGGAATTTTTGAATAACTGATCCGATTTGGATGAAAATTTGCAGAGATATAGTATCGATGAACTTTGTTCTATATTTGAGATATTATTTAACCTTAATGAAAGCTGCACAGTGGGTGGTCAAAGTTGACAAAGTCAGTCATTGAAATTTGTTACCAAACTGCCAGCGACTTATTTTTTTTACCGATATTATTAGATATATGTTTTAGATACTATTGGATAAGTAATTGGATAAGTCATCAGAAATATTCATAAAAGGAACTTTTATAACTGATAAAAAAACCAAATAAATGGGCAATTTTATGGAAACAAGAATCTGCTAATAGTTTGTGGGATTACAAAATCTTAATATATTGGGATATCGAAATGATTTTCTTAGTATTGGGCAGCAACAGCATTTCAAGAGTATAGCTTAACTCAGGTATTCTATCAGAAATGGAAATGAATAGTTATTATTTAGTAATATAGTACACAAACTCTACAACATTTGATATTTTTGTATCATTGTTAAAGATTAGGTTAAATAAATTGAAAAATATTGTGGAATTTAATAATAAGTGGTAAGAGATAAGTGTTGAGACAAATTATCACTTCTTTGTCTACTGTTAGTTTACATCTTAGATAGAGAGAACTGTGAAAGGGTCTAAAAATGTACTGAGTTCTGTTTAAAAACAAAATACTTGTTCTTTATCAACGGTGATGATATATTTTGGGATATGTTATATTATATTGTGTAACAGTTAAAATCGTCAACAATTTTCCATTCGTGCCAGCATCAAATGTGGAAAAAAACTATGAATGGCGCCCATTATAGTCTCCTCCCAATTGAAGATCACGTTTTAAACTAAATTTGGTGGCCATAACGAACATTTAATTTCATGTTTCGGGTCGTGAATTGACCGAATAGATTTTGCGATATCACATCTCTAGTCTTTGCCGTTGGGGCTATGTCTATCTACATGCTATCATTGAGGAACTGGAAGCCAACATCAAACGCATCGTTCGCCAAATACCACTCGAAACGTTCAAACGGGCATCGAACATTGGAATCTTATTACGAAGGAGAATCACTCTCGGTCTATTATGGTGGACAACGAGTGGTCGGGCGCTGGCTGCTGGCGTTGGCTCCGGCTAAAGCCACGGTTCGTGGCGCGGTTCCACAACATTTTCCCCAGACTAAGGAGAGAAAAAGATTCAACTAGCTTTACTCTACTTACAAATTTTTTTTTGGTTACTCTCGCCTGCTGGGGCAATAAAACAATACAATAAAAAAATTGTTTCGCTCACACACCCACACAATTTAAAGTCCTTGATGCTTGTTTCAGGAATGGTCAGCGATGGCCCCCTTTTGCCTTACCCTCATAAACCACTTATCCTTCACATTTTCTTCTTAGCCTTCTATAATAAGTCACTTATTTGTTAAAAAAAAAAGTTATCAATATCATGGTTTATTAAAAAAATGAGATAAAATAATTCTTATTTCTTTTTAATTAAGGAGTGAAAAAAACTTTGAATTTTTAGCAAAAATATTCAAAAGTAATTTCAAAATAAGATGTTTTCTAACACTTCGTGTTAGCACGGCTAGTTGCTGATTATCTCGGCTGCATTAACGGTCGACTTTGAGCATTAAAATGGCTGCCTGTTAACGTCGTTCTAATGGAGATCTCTTTTGCCTGTTAACAAGTGGTAGCTCGGTCCTAACGAATTTTCTTTCAATAAACGGTTTATTCTTTTTCTTCTTATCGCTAGAAAAATGTCGACATTTTTAATTTAAGGGGCACATTAGCTCGAAACAAACTTAGATAAAATACCCCCGTCGATGGTTTAACACCCGTAATTTTCTATGAGAGGTTAGATTTAAACTATGGGAAATAAATTCGCGCGGTTGTCTCACTTTAACTTTTGTCTTTATCTTTTTACACTTTTTATTTTAAGAAAAATGTCACTTCCATCGGTCCAAGTTTGTGGTGCGTATTGGCCCCAATATTTGTAATACCGGAGCATTTCCAGGCTTGGTGATGACTGCTGCAGATAGATAAGTTGGCTCCCTCGATGAGGTCGCAGAGATTTCCAAAATAGTTTGAGTTTAGCTTTAGTTAGATTTAGATTTAGCTCGGATCGTTGTAGATCTCTAAATAAATTTTTGTTTTCTTTTAGACTTCAATTTATTAAAGCCTTCAGTTTTGATTTTCAGCCTTGTCAGCCTGGTCTTGTTTTTTTTTGTTTTTTGTTTTTTTTTTGTGGAAATATTTCTGTCCATTGACTTCTCGAAGTACAAAGGAAAAAATCTTTAATGTTGTGGAGAAATCGCTAAGTTTTTATTACAAAATGCTCTGATTAAAAGAAGCAAAACGTCACCTTATTGAAGTGTTCCGTTTAGAAATTATACAAGAACAATTGGGTTTTTTCTGAATCGAAAATTTATAAATTTATATTGGTACCTTAAAGGGCTTGACAATACGGCCCAGCAGTGTTGGCAATTTCAGCTTTTTTCTCACTAAAACTGGGCTTTTTCAACTGGTTTAGTGGGATAATTTGGATGCTATGCTAACTTTTAACGGCGAAACTCCACGTACAAAATGTGGTAGTGGAATGAAGAGTAAAATTTATATCTTTATATATATAATTCTACTGTACGGGCGTTTTCACTGAACTCCTCCTAAACGGCTGGACCGCTTTGCATAAATTTTTGTATATGCGTCTGGGTGGTGCCCGGGATGGTTTAGATTTACAATTCGGTCCAATTGGACAAAGGGGCGTGGTACCTCCCATACAAACAAAAAATTAAAAATCAATTATTTCTGCTCCTGCTTACGGTATTTGAACAAAATTTGGTGCGTAGGTTTGGTGTACATATCTTAAGTGCTGCTGCAAATATAGGCGGGGTTGGACAATGGGGAGTGGTACCTCCTATACAAACCACAAATTAAAAAGCAATTATTTCTGCTCCTGCTAAAATTTGAAGGCAAAGCAACGTTTCCCGGGTCGGCTAGTATTTATGTATAATGCATTTATATATCATTTATAAACTTGAAAATGAAATTGTATTAAGAGATACGCAAGTTAGTAATTCTATAAATATTGTATAAAAATATTATGGTGCAAAAACATCGGTTGTTCCGAATTTAGTGTTGAAAATCAGTACAAGAAAAGCTGGCAATGCCGCTAAATTTTATCACGAGCAAATAATGTTTCGTGGAATTTTTTCCTTGTAAAAAAAAATATAACACTTAAGTAAAGTTTTAGTTTTTTCCGGCTTTTTCCGAAAATTGTTTAAATTTTTTTTGTTGCTAAATGTATTATTGCCGCTTATTCGAATAAAAATAATTTATATTGCATATAAAGTGCAACCGTTAGTACTGAACTGAAAATAAAACAATGTAACAACTATGAAAGAATAAATTTTGAAAGTTTAAATTTTTGTGTGAAAAAATGTATGTTCCAAAAAATATTAAAAAAATGTTTAAAAAAAAAAGAAAAGTTGAGTTGTACTAAAATCTAATTGCTGTGGAAAATCTAATCTCAATAAATCTTATTTTCGATTAAACTTGTTGTACACTGGTATTCTCTATTAATCAAAAATGAATTGAGAGTTGATAAGTTCATCGCATCAACTGCACACAATATTTTCACGTTTTTTGGTCAATATTTTGAGGCAAATATTAACATGAATATCATTTGAATACACTTTTAACTCCATAGACTATCTAATCATACATAGCGTTTGACAAAATAAATTCATTAGAAAAATATGCGTTTTTTGATTTGAAAACTTATTTGCTATGCTAACTATTCCAGTTCCTTTGACTATTTGATTGATTGCATGTGCTTCGAGGGAAGTGCACCAAACGTTTAGTTTTAGGACAAAATCGAAATAAAGCAGATTATTATTTTACAAATGTCAACATTGACTTTCTCCTCATGACCACAACTACTTAAGCTCTCACTTATCTACATTCCATCGACTCTTAAAAACAACGCCGTAAAAATTTATTTTCATTCGCTGTTTTATAATAAAGATTTTAATCATGTTAACGGTAACTTTGGTTAAAAATATTTAAATTTATCAATATAATGCTAAATAATATTCAGTATAAGAAAAATTGTATTAATTGAAACAAATCAGAATACAATTCTTGTTAGTTTGACACTATTAACTGAAATTAGTCGTATGTTAATCAAAAATTACGATTTTGAAAAGTCTATGGCTATAAAAACGCGTTTTATCAATTTAAATAAATAATAGAAAACTATTTTATCAATTTAGGTACTCCAATAAACATTAACAATATTCAAATCTTTATCATGAAGTCATAAATTCGTAAACCGGATAAAATTTTAAATATTAATCTAGTGCAGTAAGAATTTTAAATATAGGGTTATCCATTTTTCGTTTTCAAGTAAAGTTCAATTAGCTTTAGCTTATTTTAGTTTTTTAAAAAAAATTTTTTGATTTATTTACTACAATTTCAGTACAATTTGGCACGAATCAGGCGTTTAGTAAAATTGGTGCTGTAAACGAACCCACATTCGCACATCGATCAATGTTCCCGCTACAGTTTCTATTAAATGCATGCTGGAAACAACCATCTATCTTTGAGCGATAACCCTAACTGTTCGTTTGGTTATTGAAAAATGATAACCAAGATTGGAATTTTCACTGCTCTAAAAAAAGCCAATACCAAATTTGGGGGGCAGCTTACCCAAAATGAGTATACTAAATCTACTCACTGTAATAAATTTTTATTTGAACACTTTAATTAACTACATTTTACTTGATTGAAATAAGTATGGAAATTGTCCTCAAACAATTTTTTGTAATTTAAGCAAAATTATGCTAACATTAAGAAACAGTTATTTGAATTAGAAATTAGAAAAAAGAATTTGTATTGTATGTACTCGTATTTGTATTATGTTGTGTTCGCATTATACTTAATTTGACTCCATATTGCAAAATTCGTATTCTATATAGCGCACAAACAGGATGGTTCCACTGTAATACTTCTGAATTGAGGCGTGAACGCATCTTATTTAGGAAATATGATATTAACAATATCGTATTTGATATGATAACCACTTTACTTAATTACGGTTAAAATATAATAAAATGTAGAAAATCGTAAACTCAAATCAGACATATTAAGAATATAGCAGTGTGTTCAGTTATAGTTCGTCAGTTCCTTAAAATAATTAATATGAAATAAGTTTTCCTTATTTCAATAACAAATGAATTTGACTGCAGTTCATATTCGATCCATTTTAAGTATGAAATTAATTCAAAATAAATATCAGAATAATCGGTTCCTAAATGATGTCCACACTTCCTTAAATCTAACTTGTTTCAACTAAAAAGTAGTATGTAAATCTGCAGTAAGAAGCATGAATTCTTTACAAATGTCCTCCATCTCCATCTGGACAGTTTATTCGATTTGATTACACAACGGTGCTATATAGTATCGAAAACACTAATTGAGGACTAATTTAAAACGAAAAATTAAACTCATTTTGAGTAAGGAGATACTTAGCGCCACATCGCGATCAATTTAACTTAGTTGGAGTTTATTTTAACTCAAAATTAGTTCACATTTGTTTGAGTGTGGAAAATACAAATAGCAGTCAAGTAAACTGTCTTACAAGACCAGTCCCAAAACTACAATTGAATGAAAGATCTTAAAATATTGAATATGGCAGCTTACCTGGTTAAAACAACTGAGGAAAGATTAAATTATGGAAAATCGGCAAATCTGAATGAAGATAGCAGAAAAAGCGTGACAATGGAGTCCATTTTCATTTCAGACTCAGGGCTAGTAAACATTTGACTGAATCAAAGCTCATTCTTTTCTGTTTGAAAATATACCAAACTTTATAAAGTAGTAAATCCGAAAATATTCAACATCGAATTGCAATAAATCGATCAATTTGTATTGGTGGTACCGGAAGGATCAACATGTTATGTGTATGGACCAAAATATTAGGATGTGCCGCGCTTCAACACGATCACTACGTGTCTACTAGCGTAGATGTTTTTGAAGTGTTGGGAAGCTTATCCTTGCACTCCAGATATGGCCAGATCTGCACATTGGACATCCAATTTACGGTACCTTGGTGCCGACCAAACCACATTTCTGATTCGATTTTTACGTCCTTGGTTAGCCCTTGAAAATATATTTACATGTGATAGCTACTTTTTATGGTTTGCGAGATACGCGATTAACAATACATTTATTTAAAATTTTGTTCCTCTGTGTTATTCTGAAAACTAATAAAATTTACAAATTTAAAAAGTCTAAGCTGTTTTCTTAGATGTTACATTGGCGACCACAGCTTATTTCAAATACGAGTATATGATAGTTTTGAGCAAATAATCAACTTTAACCCAAAATATCTTTCTATGCACCAGTTCTTCTTCAAATTTTAAATATAAAGTTATAAATGCACTAGTCAGTTAAAGAGCTACCCAACACTTCAAAAACATCTGTGTGAAATTTAATCAAAATCGGTTAAACTGTTAATGAGCGGCATAAATAACACTTTCCCGTTTTTTTCTTTCGTTTAACCCCTCTCTGCAAAGTCCTCTTGCTCTGGTGCAAAAGTGTGGTGACTGCCAGTACTGAATTTAGTGCAACTGAATGGAACTGACGGTGGTACTAAAACTAGCCGACATGACATATAGATGGTCCCAGTAGTTTAAAAAAAATATTTTGCTGAAAAGTGGCAACCTTATAAAACGTGTGTTTTAAGTTTCAAGGCGCCACGTTGTGTAGCATTTTTATTTGAGCCATTAAAGTAAGCGATTTCAATAAATTTGTAAATATGAAAAAATTGGTTATTGGGTAGCAGAGTTTGAACGAGGTCGTACGAGCAGCCAAGTGGTCGACCAATTAAGGTGTTCACACCAGACACGGTTAAGAAAATCCACAAAAAGGCATTGAATGATCTATTTGTATGGTCAGCTGAAGGTGCGTGAGCTAGCTGAAGTGAAAAGCATTTCAGAAAATACTATACATCGTATATTGACCGAAGATTTGAAGAAGTGCGCAAGATGGGATGGAATAGAGCAAAAACAGCGGCGTGAAGTTTTTTTGGTAGAGTGTTTGGCGATGTTTCACCGCAATAAAATCGAATTTTTTAGTCGAATTATAACCATAAATAAGACATGGGTCCACCATTTTACAACTGAAGCAAAGGAAGGAACAGCCAAAGCAGTGGGGTAGAATGGGAGAATCCTGTCCAACGAAGACGTTCCATCTGCAAGCAAGGTCATGACGTCTGTATTTTGGGAAGCGCATGGGATTATTTTTATTGATTATCTTCAGAAAGGAAAAACTTTTAACGTCGAATATTATGCCAATGTATTGCAGCGTTTAGATGCTGAAATTATGCAAAAAAGGCCGCATTTGCCGAAAAAGAAAATGTTGTTTCATCAAGACAATGCTCCAATTCACACATCCACCATTGCGGTGGCCAAAATGAATGAATTATAGTTCGAACTGCTTCATAACGCTCATTATTCACCAGTTTTAGCTCCCTCGAACTATTTTCTATTCCAAACTTGAAAAAATGGCTCGGTGGTGAAAGATTTGCGAACAATGAAGAGGTGGAGTCTGCAGTTGATGACTATTTTAGGGAGTTTGACAATTCTTACTATAAACGGGTTATAGAAGCTATTGAATATCGCTGGAAAAAAGCATATCGAGCTTATGTTGAAAAATAAAGAACAATTTTGCCAACTTTTTTGTACCTTCTTTTTTAGATCGAGTAATTTTGGGATCGCCATCGTACATAATACACCTTCATCCAACATCTTTTTACCTTGGTGAGTGGTCACAGTAGTGACGTGTTACATACTTGTATAGCAAGACTCTTATATAAAATTCACGGAATCAGAACTTGATAAAAAAAGCAAAGTTATTGATTTCTAAAGCCATCCTCCTCAAATTTGTATGTGAGATCTTTAGAAAGGCATGGATCCATTTCCATGTGCCTGTCGCGTTGTACATTAAGCGGATTAAGTAAAAGATATGAATATAGGAATATATGGGTGAAATTAAGTAATTTATATGAGAGTTACCAGATAGAGCGAGGGTATCCGGTAGATTTTTTTAAATTTTACTAAACATTATAGTGTAACACAGGGTACAATTTAGGAATTGCATTGGAAAAATCAAATTTTTACATTACGGTTAATTTGTGTGGTAGGTAACAAAAGAAGTGCTTCTCAATTCCTTTTCAGAACTTACATCACTAAATGCTTTATGTGTGCGAAATTTGACTGAGTTCAGTACGACTCCTTGAAAGAGGCGAAGCTGAGAACATATATGGGTAAATAGGCCATTTGAATGGGAGGTACCAGAAGGGACGGGATTACTTCACAGATGTTTTCAATTTTTACTAAGCAGTACAAAATTATGCAATAAAAAAAGCCAGGATGTTACAGCCTACTACAATAATAATTAGAAATTACAGGGGAAAGGTTGAGATCTAATTGAGGTATGGAAAGAGGTCCATTTGCACTCTCAGACTATACTTTAGGTAAATTTTAACGAATAAAGATATGAACCCAAGAATTTATGGCTTAAGTCGAAAGAGAGTAAGATGGTCGTGGTTAATTTGTTGATTTTGTCAAATTTATTAAGCAGTATAAACAAATATAATGGACTAAACTTTGGGTTGATGCTACGTATGAGTTAGAAGTTACAGAAATTAAATTGTATTTTGGAAAATTGGTCAATTTGCATGAGAGCTGCCAAAAGGGTGGATCGATACAACACATTTATAAATCTCGGCTACGATCTGCCAAAACATTAAGCTGTTATCGTATCAAGCCAGTGTTCACCAGCGGCTCAATCGGCTTTAAAGGTCATGATACACCTTTCGTCATTTTTACTGTATCAAATGATATATGCCTTCAATTCTTCGAGTGAAGTTATACAAATAAATGTAGATAAATATTGTTTGGTATAACAATAAAGTTTATTCTAGATTTTTGTGTATTCTTGAAAAAAAAAACGTACAAATGAATCAGATAAACCGATTACAAATAAAGCAAACAATTCCGAACATTGTCCATATTCGTATCTCGTTTGTAAAGGTGTTCCATTAGTCATCAATTTAATTCAATTTAACCATTTGAATAAAGTCCATATTGGCATATCCTTCACTGTTTCTTCTCTTCAATAAAAATATGTGTAATTTTTTCGAATTTTATCGCCATTTTTGACGGTTTGCTAATATCTTGATGGTTTTATAATTTAACAACGTTACTTTTATGCCAGTCACTCTGACAAGAAAAAACTTTATTAGTTTTACGAGAGCAAAGGTGTTTTTAATTTCATTGTAAACAATATATGGCTGTCGTAAATTAATTGTCAAATAATAAAGTCCAAAATTTAATGTTACGAATATTACCAGTTGTAGCCATGTTCCACTAGGTATTAATTTTCATTAGATGTATAATTTTTATTAGTTTTACTAATAAATTAGTCCCCGTTAGTTCACAATTCTAGTAAAATGTATACAAATTTTTAGGAAAAACTAGTAAAATGTGGTTCTATGTTTTACTACTCGTTACTTAGCCTGCCTCGTGAGGTATTTAAAGAAACGTGTTTTTTATTTTTAGACGTGTCGTCCTAATATTGAAAACAACATGTTGGCAAACAAATCGGACATTTGCTATGAAATATTCTATGGGGACGTATATACAGTGTATATACGAGTATGTATATATGTATTTTGGAGCTACGTAAAATCTACATAGATGAGCGGGCTTCTATTGAGGAATTGGAAGTCAACATCCCACGCGTCATTCGCCAAATGCCACTCGAAATTATCAAACACGTAATTGAATCCCATAATTGAATCGACCATGTTAGACACAGTTCAGCTAACCTTTGAAAGAAAAAGTCTTCAAACCGATACAGACAAATCATCGGACATGCATTATGAAATATTACTTGCTAATTAATGATATTTGTTAAATAGTATGTCGTCTTCGTGTAATGCCCAAGGAGACATATATTTCGACTAATAACTGGAAATACATAATCCTACTTCAATCTATTATGTCTTTCCTTTGTATTTATTCGATATGGAATTTTATGGTTGTTGATTGTAACTTTCGGAGATCGAAAAAAATTATTATTTGGGGGTAACCATAGCGCTTTGCACAACCTACTTCCTATCTTCGGACAAGCATTCCCGTTGGCAACTATATTGAACATCCATCTGATGGAGTCTAGAGTGAGAGAACGACCAAAACTTCAATGTCATGCTAACGCCGGCGAGTCATAGATAAGTAGATAACATCAGGTACTGGTCCATCCCAGCCATAATACAGGACGCTAATTTTAAATTTAGCCTAATATGAAAATGCCGCAAAAGTTGTGAGGACCATGATTTCGGAGAGTGCCGCTCTCTGTCGGATTGGCGGCTCTCTTTGGTAAATGCGGAATTCACAACACTGCCATGGAAGAGACACGATGGACAAGTCAAGCATGCATTCGAAGCAAAAACTGTGATATCTGCCACAGTTGTCGTGCACAAAGGCAAAAATTCAGATGTGGATGTGTAGTGTAAGCAACTTGTAAGCCCGGTCATAATCTGACTCAAGGCAAAGTATATCTTCATCACGCATATTGCTTCCCAATGGAAGACTAAGAAGAGCAAACATAAGGCTCTGATTTGGCACCGACATTAGTTAGTGAATGATAGATTTCCTGATAAATATATCCACAAGACAAATCTGTCTCTATATTTTGATCTTAACGCAAGAAATCAGGTTGTTCAGGTGTTTTTATACACATTACCGTAGGATGGGTTGTATTGTTTCATCATTCCGTTTGTTACAACTAGAAACATATCAATTTTGGCCTAGTTTGGCTTTTGGAATGTACAATAAAGAAATAAAACAAGAAAAAGTTTACATCTGAGATCCCACAATATACTAGTATATGTATAATATTAAATTTATATTAAATAAAAAAAAAAATAAGGAAAAATCGGAAAATGTGCAAAATAATGCTTTTTTGTTATTAAAAACTAAAAATAAAATTATACATCAAAATATAATAAAATAACAATAATAAAAAAATTTGTGTTTTTTTAATTTTAAAAAATCGATAATTATTTTTAAAATTTATTCAGTTTTAATATTTTGTACAGGTGTTTTAATTTTTATTGTAAATGTAAAAAGTAATACTCATATTTATAATATTTTTTTACAAAACAAATTAAAATTAAATTTACTTTAAATAAAAAAAAAAAAAATAAGGAACAATCAGAAAAAAGTAATAAATAATTAATTTTATTTATTAAGAAATAAAAAAAAAATTAAAATGAAATAATAATAAAATACCAATAATAGTAAAACTTATTTTTTTTAAATTTTAAAAAATCGGTAATGACTTGCTGGTTTGTACAATGTTTAATATTATTTTTTAAATTTATTCAGTTTTAATATTTTGTACTAGTTTTCTTAGTTTTTGTTATAAATATAAAAAATAATGTTTATAATATTTTTTTTTTAAGTTTCAGGCGTAAACCACGTTATTATGGTTTAATATGGTTTGAGTAACTAAAAATGATTTATTTAAAATAAATGTTGTTATTTTGTTATATTATATTATTTAATTTATTTATTATAATATTTGATTTAGTTTTAATATTTCATGTACGTTTTTAATTTTAATATTATACATAACAAAATATAATAATTTTTATTAAATGTAGGAATTTTTATGTGAATAATATTTATAATTTTATATACATAGATATTCGGGTATACACCTAGTCGTCGTAAAAGACTTTTATTAAAAGTCTACATCGACCTAGGAGTGTCTGTCCGTCCATCCACGCATTACTTGATTGCGCAAGGGAGATCTCAAAATGGCTTAAAGGTGTTGCATATTCATAAGCGGGTTAAGTTCGAGATTGGCCTGTATCGAATATTGCCCAGACAAGGAGTAAACCCAGCTCAAAGATAATGCTAATTTTTTTTGTAGAATCTTCCAAAATATTGTACCATTTTGTAGGTATTGAAAGTAAACATTCCAACGTATATAATTTTTTATTTGTGGAAATGGTTATTGAAAAATATCAAAAACTATGTCTAATTCGATATGTAATACGACATTGTAACGACCTGTCGCCTATAAGAGTTCGACAGGTCGTTACAACGTAATATAACACATAACTCAGGGTTGGTGAAACCAATGGTGCGTTAAAAAAACTTTTGATCTTGAGTGGACCTCACCCAGCTTTGTTTTTGCTTTTTTAAAGGATAGTGGCATTTAGCCAGTAATTGAAATATATTACTGGTAGCATTGTATAGATATTAGAAAGAGTTGTTCCAGCGCATAAACTTTTTAACGAACTGCAACGACTGCGAGCGTAACTATTGCAAATATCAAAAAATATGAATTTCACACCTATTTATTTCATCATAAATCCATGTTGATATGGTTCGCCAATGTCAAAATTGGAGCGAATTGGTCCAGTAGTTAAAAACTTGCACTCAAAATGACTAAATTCAACTTTTGAAAAATTACCTTTTTTCTAATTCTTTTAGTACTTTTGGCTTATATTCATTAATATTAAAAAACAGTATATTTGACTGAATCGGCCTTTCTGGTACCTCTCACACAAATTACTAAATTTAACTTGTACATTTCCAGATACATCCGCATACTTTTGCACCAGCGCTTTTGTATTCGATATTTACATCCGAGTTTAAAATTTTTTAAAATCAGTTTGTAGCTTTCTACGTAGATGACTCAGCGCTAATCACCACCAGAAAGGTATCAAATGCTATTGTTAAAAATATGGCAAAAGCAGTTATGGTATCCCAAAAATATTTCGAAAAATGGAAAATCAAAATAAACTCTACGAAAACAAAAGCTATAATTTTCCCGTACAACAAATCCCTTAAAAGAAAACCAAGTGTCAATTTATTTACACAAGGGGCTGACATAAGTTTTGAAGATTCAGTAAAATATTTTGGTATCATATTTGACAAAAAAACTAGCATTTACAACACATATTGCCCAAGCTTGCGACAAATCTATTAAATACGGAAGAGCACAGTACGCATTAATAAGTAGGAAATCGAAATTAAGCTATAAAAATAAATTGCTGATTTATAAAATGTGCACTCGACCTATTTTATCATATGGATGTTAAATTTGGTCACCAAAATTGGCGAACTGTTATCTGAAAAAACTTCAAATTGTGCAAAACAAAAGTGATTATTTTTTAAAATTATTTTTTAAACAAAAATAAAGGTTTTTCCTTAACTTGTAAACAAATATTTTAATATATAGATTTCTTGTAACCATAATATTAGATTTCTTCTTGCTGCAATACTATATGTAAAATCTCAAACTATGTTAATAATAAAATGTAATATATTTTTACTTTGTATCAATGATAGCGCAAATAAAAAAACAAAAAAAGAAACAAGATATTTTGGGTTAAAATTTATTATTTGTTGAAAAATATCACATATTTGGAAAAAGCTGTGGTCGTAATTGTAACATCTAGGACGGCAGTTTAGACTTTAAAGTGCCCTAAACTTTATTAGTTTTCAGAAAAATAATACAATAATACGATGACGTAAAAATCGAATCAGAAACGCGAATTTGGCAGCACCGAGGTACCATAATTTGGATCTCCACTGCACAGATGCGGTCATATCTGGAGTGCGAAAAAAGCTCCGCAGTACCTTAAAATCATTTACGCCTGTCGGCTCAGTAGACACGTTAACTATCGTGAAGCGTTGAACATGCTAATATTTCGGTCCATGTCTATAATATGTTGGTGCCTTTGGTATCATCAATACAAAATGATCGATTTATTGAAATTCGATGTTGAATATTGTCCGATTTACAGCTTTATAATGTTAGGTAGATTTTCAAATAAAAAAAGAATAACCTTTGATTCTGTAAAGTGTTTGCTAACTCCGGATCTGAAATGAAAATGAACTCTATTGCCAAGCCTATTCTACTATCATTCATTTAGATCTGGCGATTTTCCAAAATTTGATCGTTCCTGTTATTCCTGTTATTTTTAATTGGTCAGTTGCAATAACCCATATTATCTATTTTAATATCTTTTATTCAATTGGACTAAATTCGGTATAATCCACCATCAGTCAATGGCTAAACTTAGTTCCGATGATTAAAATGGGCCGCATTGTCACCTCCTAAATGAATTTTCGGCACAAAATGGGTTGATTTATCGAAAACCAATGGTTCCTCTACAATCTCTAAGTATCGGGTTATAAAACACTCATAAGGCTATAATTTCGATGAAACTTTTATTTCATTACAATGCTTGGACCTTGCCATTATGTACGAAATACAACGTCATTTAAAGGACCGCCTCTGGATTGGTTGTAATAGTAGATCCTTTTGAGGTAGTTTTCGACCACTTTTTCGCACATTTCGGGCGGTATCCCGCCGATAACTTGACAGAAGTTGGTTTTCAAATGCTCCAACGTTTGGGGATTATCCACGTAAACATGGTCTTGGAGGTAGCCCCGTAAAAAAAGGTCTAACACCATCAAATCGCGTGATCTTGGTACGCTTTCTTTGAACTTCTCTTGCAATAAAGCTAAAATCGGTTATGTTGTGTGGCTATTGGCACCGTCTTGTTGGAACCACATATCATCCAGTTCATAATCTTGAATTACAGGGCAAATCAAGGTCGGTTATCATACGGCTACAGCGCTCTGAACTGAAATTCGGATTATCCGCCACACTTTTACTAACAAAAGCAATATTTTCGGCAGTGCGTATATTGTGATGATGCACAGGCCTGACCACATCTGTAACGCTGCAGTCTCTTCAAATTTCTTTATAATCTTGCCAATTCTTTGCACGGTAGGTCGATTATGACGACCATAATCACCCCGTAACGCAAGAAAAGTGGGAAAAGTGTCCACGTTTGAATCCCCACTTTGGTAGTAAGTTTTAACTATTTTTTTTTGTTTTCAATTATTTCTTCGATTGTTAAACGATTGATTCAGGTATTAACAGCTGGCAGCCTTGCCAGTCCGGAGGCTTTGAAACCAGTAAATGGATAACCCTGTAGACGAGTTTAATAAGTTATAATTGATCCCTCTTTCTGTTATATTGCTCCGTTTTGCATCAGCACAAGAGGACGTTCTGCTGAATGTTCAAATATTTCAATTAGTTCAACTGACTAAAATTTCAGTACTGCTTTTTCAGGTAAACAAAGCTTAATAGATGGGGATATAGAAAATAATGTTTGTCACCCCCTAAAGGAACTCTTTATACTAAATCTGTTGAATCAATGGTTCATCTATAATCTGCAATTTGCATCAGCGCAAAAGGACGTTCAGGTGAATATTCAATTGACTGAAGTTCAACTGATTAAAACTTCTGTACAGTTTTCCCCGTAAACTAAGCTGTTTTAGAAGTAATTCAAATGATAATTTTTTCTGAGAAATATGCAAATATCTTACATATACCTAATTTTTGTTGATATAGAAGTCTAATCTGACGGCAGACCCTAAGTTCAAGTTGTTTTAAAATCGGGTTTTAAATGAAATAAAAGTCAAATTCCTTATCAAAAATTTGCCTCTACTCCCAACGACAGAGAACTGCTTTTGATGACAGAATATTATTGGCTTTCCCGAATCCTTATCACCAATCGTATCTTAGGAGACCTGGCAGATCAGACTGTAAAAGTGGGTCATACATATTATATTAGCGCTCATCCACTACATGCTCCTCCTAGTCATTAAGAGTTTTGTTTTCACGTTTATTTCGTCCTCCAATCAGCCCGATTTATCAAAATGTAAACGGCGAACATAGCGGCCAATCAGAATGTATTCCAAATTGTTATCGCAAGCCGAGAGCGGCACGATCGCAGGAGAGTGTTAACGATTTAACGCTAATCATTAAAACAATTGCAATTTGATTGATGACTTGGTCGAAACATTGACGGAGCTCGAAGAAGTTTAACCATTTATGTACTTTACAGCGGGCATGACTAATTGCTAGGAAAGAGAAAGTAGCAAAGGAAGAGAATTAATATCTCAATGTATACCCTATGAGTAGACTTAATCTAAAGAGATCACCAAGCAGTCTGCCACTCTCTTCGGAAAATAAACTTGGACCGATAAGAGAATTTTTGCGAATGCTGTGTATGGCGATTAATTTAATGGTTCTGTTTTGAAAAACCGACTACGAATGGCAGGGTGGATTTGAAATAAGAACTTATTCTGATGCGAACAACATCAAAGCTATGACGTTGGCATCGAAAGGGAAGAAGTTGATATGCGACAGATGTGGAGGAAAATAAGCGATAAATTAGAGTGCAGAAAGAGCTTCGAAATCGAGAATTGAAATTGCTGTAAACTCTAAATGCAAGCGAAAGACAGCATTCGAGGGTTTTTTTAGCAGTCCTCACCTGCCACTTGCCCAGTGGAATAGGTAATACATGCTACATGTCTTACAAAGTTTTTTTGCCAACTTTCCCCGCCTACATTTGTGTCACAATTTTGTTCTTTCTTTTAATTACCCAAAGTCCAAGGTTTAAGGCATTTATGCCACCTCATTGTTTTCATTTGTCAGCAACATTCTTGAGAAAATTATCACGCATTTAATTAAGAAAAAAAAAAAAAACTGAATTGTGTTATCATTCTCCTCGGCCGCGGTTGCTCTTGTGGGTGGACCATTGGACCCTGTTTGGTGATAATATTAATTAATTAGCAAAACACATGAAATCCATTCGGCCACTTATCATCGTCAGCATTGAGTATTTCTCCTGATTGTTTTTCAATGTGGGTTGAACGGACTTTTACATAAGCGGATCGATCAATCGCTTTCTTCATCTTCAGCTGTCTCGCTTTCTCTCCAAAAGGTGTGCAGGACAATCAGCACAAAAACAGAAAACAACTAAAGGTCTCTGCAGTGGGTCAATTGATCGGAAGCATTTATTGGCCGTTTGTTTACGAGCTTGTTATTGTAAACCCAGTTGGTTTGAATACTTCACGCGCAGCAGAAGGAAATTCCAACGACATCGAATGCAGATTTTTCAATTCGATGCAGGGGAAATACTTTGGAATGTGGGTTTTAGATTACGCTGACATATAAGATCATGTTTCTTTATGTCGTGTCATTGTATCATCAATACACTTTTGACAATTCGAATATCAAGATTTCAAAACAATATATTATATTTTTTTTTAATTTCTATTAATTTCAATATTATACACTTAGATGGTCACTACATTCAAAATTATAACCTATAAAGTGTAATAAAAAGAAATTCATTATTTTTGTATGACATTGAAGAGTTCCTTCAGTCAACATAGTTAGAATAATCCGATTTAGGACAAGTAAACACCGCTTTGTTCGATAACTTGTTGCCATTTGAAAGGTAATGCCATTATGTCACTATCATAGAAACCTTCGTCCTTATTGACAAAAAACTGGAACTGTCGATTTTCACAACCTTCGTTAACTCAGCCATTCCAAGCGTAACCAGAGCCGCATAGTTGGGGTCCAAAGTACAATACGTTAGGTTTGGAAAATTTGTATTGTGCGGCCAAAACCGCGACTCCGATACGTTTGATTAGAGGGCTTGGCAAGTTTTCATTGTGCTGCCAAAACCACGATTCTGATCCGTTTGAGTTGGGTTTGGCAAATTGTCATTGTGCTGTCAAAACCACGATTCTGATCCAACTACGCCACCGACTAACTCTTGAAAAAAATCTACAAAAACATGTTTATATGCGGCGGTTATCTCATAGCTTGGGATATACACAATTTATAATATACTTATTTTTAAATTTTTTTTTCCTCTGACTTCTTACAGATTTTAGCCACTTGTAAAGCAAATGGAAATCCAAATTATTTCGGAGGACATGTTTTCGAATGACAATAAAATTTCGCATAAACTGTGGAATAAACCACTGCATGAACTTTTCTAAGTTTAAAAATGCAACAGTCAAACCAACATTTGTGAAAATTGGCGTATTTTGGATAAAAGCATCATAACTCTTTTGCTGTTTGCGGAAAAAAGTTGTTCAAGAATGTTTAACATTTTTATATTTTACTGATAGATAACAAAAATTACAACACTTTTAGGCCAAAATTGTGTTCATAAATGTTACAATCATGATTCAGCTTGTTCCAAATATGCGATATTTTTTAACAAAAAACCAACTTTAGTCGAAGACATCTTTAAAGGTTTAAAGTAAATTTATAACTAAATTTCCTTAAAATAAACATGCCAAGCTTAGTCACCAGTTATTCGTAAACAACGAAGCTACAATGTAATTTATCAAAAATCCTATTTTTGGGCATTTTTGGTATTTGTTTGGGAATTGTGAGGTTCATTTCAGAAATAATAAAAACTGCGGTATTGTTTAATGCTACCTACTCGTATGATAGGGATGTCTTATAGCCGAAATTTCGTTGCACCCAGTGCATAAGTAAATATTTTTTTTTGGAAATTGCATTTTATTTACCCGTGGCTTTACCTGTTACACATATATTACTATGTGTTCTGAATGAAACGCATTCCTCAAATTTCCTATAAAATTTAGCACAGCGCTAGAAATCAATTCGGACTTCTATAATATAATAAAAAAATATATTTATTCTAAATCGCTTATCTCCCCAGCTATAAGAGACGACCGAGACATGTAAGCATGTTTTTTTTGCAAATCGTTTCAAGGACTAATCGATTGTTCCAATCGCATCAGAAACGAAGTCTAAGTAACACAAAGTTTGCCAAACCAGAGGTATCGTATTTACATCCCTATGTGCTGCTCTCGAACATGAGATCCCTAACAATTTAAAACGTCTGTCTGAAATTTCATCAAAAGGAGTGCGGTGCCCACTGTGCGCTGTCTTTGTGGAAAGCATTTCCTTCCCCCTTGGCAGAAGCTGACCGATTTTGGCGATTATTTCCTTTACATTTCCTGGCAAACGCACCAAACAGACAGCAAAACTTTCCTGACCGTTAATCTTGGCTTGGTCACCGTTTGCGCTATTTCGCGGCATTTCAAGCGTTTTTTTAGATTCAGCAACGATCCCCAGATAGAAATTCGATCCATGAGTTCATGTTTTTTCAGTTGACTCATGTGACACTGATTGATCGAGCTTTTTTTTGTATCCAATCTTATATAGGGTGGCGCATAAGTAACGTTAAGATTTGATAAGTGAATACATTTTTTGTTTAAGTCTTTTTTTTTCGTCTCTTTACAGAATTAACTAAATAATACTTAGGAAATTTATGATGAGAAGTCTCAGCACAGAACAAAGAACCAAAGTTGTTCAATTTTACTTTGAAAGTCAGCATTCGATTAGTCAGATCATATCGAAATTTCTTTCATGTTCGAAATGCTCCTAAGGCTCCAACAATTTACCGATTGGTTAAGCGTTTTGGGCAACAAGGGGCTGTCTGTGATCTTCCGCGTGCTGGAAGACCTCGTGCAGTTTGAAATGAAATGACCATTGCTCGAGTGCAAGCAAGCAGTTCTTAGCTGTTAGAGATGTCTAGGCGGTCTTTGCAAAGAATTTTACATATGTTACATCTTTTCCCATATAAGATGCAATTGGTTCACGAGTTAAAACCGAATGATGCACAAGAAGGCATTCAATATAGACGCCATTAACGTTACTTATGCGCCACCCTTTATAAGTTGTTCCAAACGGGTTTTGAGGCAATGTGCTTACATGATAGTCGGACTTAAAATTTTCAATTATTCGCTCGATATAGAACGTGATACATCTTTAACATTACTGGAACGGCACGACCAGCTCAGTACGGACAGAAACCATACATTGGACAAATGCTGACTTGATCTCAGTGTTCAGTACACACAGGTACGAAATAAAAATTGCGCATGAATGGCTGCTGCAGCATTAGGATAATAAACGCTTTTCAAAGAAAATACGCATGACTTGTAATTCCGCCTTTATTAAAGAAAAACTGTAAAATATGGCGTATTTTTTCGTCGCATTTGGCGTGCGCTCTATCGATACTAAGTAAAACAATCACAAACTGCATAAGCAATTTTTGAATGCGCAATATAATTTTTTAATGCCATCTAGTGTAATCCTATCGCACTTGTGCAGATTACCAAAACCTACCTATTGGAAAATGTAAGAATTATTTGTTTTTACTGTATTTTATATTAAGTGGCACACATAGAATTCCAAGCGCTTTTTCTTACTACGATTCTTTTTCAATTTATCACATCAAGTTTTGATAGTCGCTTAGAAATCTTTAATTGCCCAAAGAGATCCACTTTTCATGCTGGAGCATACCCGCACAGCATGACCAAGCTATAAGGTCGGTGCCAAAAATACCCGACCAAACAAAAGAGACACAAAAAATTTAGGAAAAATTATCTTTATTTTTCAACATAATCTTCTAACTTCTATACCTTGTTTATAGTAAAAACTTTCAAATTCCGTAAAGTAGTCATCAACCGCAGACTTCACCTCTTCATTGTTCGCAAATCTTTTACCATTGAGCCATTATTTCATATTTCTAAATAGGGAGCTAAATCTGGTGAATAAAGTGCAAGATGAAGCAATTCGAACATTAATTCATTAGTTTCGGCTACCGCAATAGTGGATGTGTGAACTGGAGCATTGTCTTGACGAAACAGCACTTTCTTTTTCGCCAAAACACTGCAATAAATTAGCATAATATTCACGGTTGATAGTTTTTTCTTTCTGAAGACAATAAAAATAATACCATGCGCATTCCAAAATACAGACGCTATGACCTTGCCTGCAGATGGAGCCGTTTTCCTTTGGACACGTTTCTCCCATTTCAATCCACTGCTTTGACAGTTCCTTTGTGTCAGGTGTGAAGTGATGGACTCTTGTCTCATCCATGATTATAAATCGACGGTTTTTATTGCGTTGAAACATCGCTAAACACTCTACTGAATCATCGTCTCCACGCTGTTTTTGCTCTATTGAATGCAAGCGCGGCACACATCTAGCGCACAGCTTTCTCATCTTCAATTCTTTGGTCAATATAGCACTTTTTGAAATGTCTATCATTTCAGCTAGGCCACCCTTTGAAGAATGCCTCCCACAATGTGGTTTGAAAATATTAAAAAATACTCTTCACTTTTACAACTATTAAATTGAATTTTCTGAAGTTGGTAAACCAAACTAAACCAAATAATCATTCCGATTTAACTCAGGAAGTAGTGTCCTGACTAAAACCCCTTATGTGCTGGCCAGTGGTCTTTCTCGCTACATTTAGATTTTTTCAATCTATTTAGTGTACAACAATTGGATTTAGTTTCAAGCTTTTCTCTGGGATTTTTTACAAATTTTTTAGATTTTTTTTTTAGTTTTTTCGCTCATTCATTGAAACTTGTCTCAACATATGGAAAATGTAAGATAAATCTATTAGAAAATATTAGAGTTGCACTCAACTTATAGAAAAACGGTATGACTACGAAAATATTTTGCGGCATTGCAAAAATGACTCTGGGAATGAATTAAAGAATCTTTGATTCAAAACCCTAGTTTTCGAGCCGTTGCACGAGGTTAGATTAAATCCCTTTTTGTTTTTGTGAAATAGCTTGGAGAAATTTGTATGAAGTGAGAATGTATAACCTTTTCAGAAGGAAATTTGAAACATTGAAATTTTTGTGCAAAGAATTTTTATTTCAATGCTTTCATACGAACCATTTTTTTTCATTCATTTTCTTTATTGGATCTTTCTTTCGAAATTTAC
>JAHXMU010025430.1:0-14357 GCA_019455685.1 Philornis downsi
TGTATGTAATTTATTTTGTGCTCTGGTTCTTAGACTTATTTGCCTATAAAAATATGTTTTTCTATATCGCTCTAACAACAACAGAATATACTCGTATAACTAAATCAAAACAAATGTCAATGCAATAAAAATAACACTCTGTAAACAAATAAACTAAACAAAAACTACGCGCAGAAATGTAATCAAATCGAATAACTAGAAGGAGCTGTGTAGAGAATCATTTGAAATTCCTCGAAATTGAACTTTACACAACACAGCACAATGTGACGATGTCAAAGATGATGAAGTGTGATTGAAAGCAAACAACAACTACGTTAAGTGTCGCAAAACAGAACTGAAAAATAGAAGCAATAAAAAATCATATTATAAGAGTGACGTTAAATATTTTGCTATGAATGGAGATTAAACCGATAACGTTCGTCCGCTCACACAGAGTCTAGGCGGTCTAAAGATGTAAATGTCGCAATTGCTGGGCAAACAAATCATCATCCTCATCAGCCACGCAGCAGCTGGCATTCATGAAATGGAAGTGATCGGAAGAACATGTGCAAAGCGGCAGTGAAGCAAAAAGTGTGATAAGCTAAAACTTAAGTCATAGAAACTCTATAAAATTAAACAAAAAGACCAAACATAAAGAACTTGCTACAATAACAAAAAAAGCTATTAATAAGTTAAAAAAGGCAATGTAAAAGTAATTTTTGGAACTCCCAAGAAAATACTAAGGTTTCCTAACAAAACGAAACAAAATAATGGCTACACTAAATAAAAACTCTTCGGAAGATTCTCAGGAGTCGAGCAATCAGGACAAGTCCCAGCTGTCTCTTTCGCGTTGCAACAGCGCTGACAGTAATGCCCACTTGGTACTTAATGCTTGCAAAACAGCCCAGGCCAAATGTAGTTCAATACCGGCCTCCAAAGTGAATATCCCTAAAAAGACCAATAATATCAGCCATACCAGTAACCTAAACATAACCACTCCTTCGTCTCCCACGTCGTGCTCAGCATCGACAACATGCAACCTCAGCAACAGTCATCAACATCCACCTGCCCATTGTGGACAACCTCCACCGCCCTCGCTACGTATTCAACTGGACTGTGAAGGTGGTATTTTGAATACGGCTTTCATCGACAATGGGGCTCCTTGCCCCATTCACATCTACGCCACTTCGCCTCCGAAAAAAGAAAATGCAAAAACTTTACCTTTACCAGCAACAAAAGCCAAAAGTCATCAGGCTAAAACCACAAACGCCGGTCAACAACAGCACCATCAAAACAACGATGTTCAACTAAGACGTCATTCGGCATATGCCCAGGTCTATAGAGATCTGGTTAACGATAACAAATGCAATTTAAATCAGTGTTCCCAACAACAACAACACCAACAACGCCAACTACCACGACCCGCATCCTATATTCAAACTGTAGTGACCAAGAACGGATACGTGACAACTTCGGTGCAGCACGAAACGCAGGACTTCAACCACCTGCAGACACAGCTAAACTCACAGGATATTGGGCAGGAAAAGAGAAAACGCTCATGGTTGAAAGCACAAAAGTAAGTTCGGGAATAGTTGTAACAAAGATGGGAGTGGGGTGTTTGATTTCCACATAGGTCTCGAAAAAAACTTAACAATTTTCATGCAATTACTATGCAGCACAAAGTCTGCAGTACACGCGAGTTAGCTGCTCCAAAAGAAATTGTCTTCTGTTTGGAATATAAAAGTAATGACTTAAGATGTAATGAAGGTGAGCAAATGCACAGTGGTTGATAAATTTCGCTGCATTAAGAAACATTAATAACTTTTACGAAAATACTTATACAAAAAATTAATAGCAATTTGCTACGTCTTTAAAAAATAATTGAACTTAAATGAGCTTCACGCTCCGCAAAGCATTCGTAGCAACGTTATTCACTATTGTCTGAGTGATTGCAGTGGAAATCGTCTCTGCTATCGTATTGTATCGAAAGCTTTGTTTTAAATCAAATCATTTAAAACAAATCTATAGGAAAAATTCAGGTACTCTAAGATCAGCCCAACTTACAGGCCAATGGAATTTTCTTGAAATTATCATATTGTTGTTTAAAACACTTACACGTAGAGTTTACAGGGATTCTTTTTTTGCATAATTATAGAAAGAAACCCCTTTTCAACGTACTTAAATAAAATCTTGGTAACCACATTCATCATACACTCCGTAATAGTAGGTTTTTAATTCGAAATAACAAAAACATCGTTGAAAAATATAAACTGTAGTACAAATAAATCCATTTTTTGCATGGCACTAAATGTCTTTTTCAGCATTGTTAGAATGACCCGATTCAGGTCAAACATGGATCGTTTTGTTCGATAATTTGTTGTCACTGTGAGCATGATTCTATTATGCCCCTTTCATAGAAACCTTAGCTCTATTGCCAATAAAACCGGGACTTTCGACTGTCAACAGCTTTTTTTTTCGAGCAAATTTTTCATCAGCAAAATCATTCGCCATAAACACAAACAGGTGGTAGTCACTTGTCGCCAGGTCCACTGCATATGAGCCTCCCAATTAAATCCATTTTTTGTATGGCACTGAATGTCTTTTTTAGCATTGTTAGAATGACCCGATTCAGGTCAAACGTGGATCACTTTGTTCGATGATTTGTTGGCACTTTGAACGTGATTCTATTATGCCTCTTTCGTAGACCCCTTAGCCCTATTTCCAAAAAACCGTGACTTTAGAATTTCAACAAAAATTCGCCATAGACAGAAATCGATGGCAGTCACTTAGTGCCAGATCCACTAAAAAGTGGATGCATATGAACATTTCAATTAAGCTTCCAGAGCTTCTGGCGATTCATGATGGAAAACAATTCCTCTTCTATTTGCCAAAGTTAGCCATTTTTGGCCAATTGCTCCCTCCAGACAATCAAACTTTTGATATTACAGGTCCAAAATAAGGGTTTGACGTAAGTATAGCAGCTCATAGTAGAAGATTCCCTGCAAATTCCACCAAGCAAGCAATCCTGGTTTGTCCATCGTTTTGATCTGGCTCACATCGAGTTGAGCATGAGTGTTTTCCCTTAACGTTGTCGTACGTAATCCACTTATCATCATAAGTTACCGTCTGCTATGGGTCGATTTTTTTGCGATTCCGTAGCGATTCTCACATAGAAATTCGGTCCATATGGATTTTTGCATAGATACATCGAGCTTCAGCCTTATTCAGATGGTTCCAAACGGCTTTAAGTGCAATGCTTAGCTCCTAAACCAACGGAAGGATGCTTACAAGATGGTCAGTCTTGACCATCATTCTATCGACACTTTCGATAACTGGCCTTCCAGAGCGTGCTGCGCCTTTGGCACCAAAATTTTCCGCAACAGAAATCGACGAAGGCATTTTGTCTTGCGCTTGACTGAGCGATACAGTATCAGGTCCATAAACATTATTCATATTTCCATTTTTGAGGCGCGCGCAAACAATACTAACTCAACATAAGGAATCAAGCCATCTAGGTAGTTTTTTGTGTACGAAATCGTGTCCTCATATCTAGCCGTAGAGCTTAACTCGATCGCGAAGCGCAGATTCCTAAAGCCATCTATTGGAATTTTTTTCCTCTCTCCTTTTCAAAGTAGAGCGGCTTGTTAGGCCAACGCAAAACTTACTTATCAACAAAACCCGGTATCATCCCATAAAGGCCGTGGGCTTTTCTACAAGAAACTGTTCCCAGCTTCATCACCATTATTATTTCCCGGACTTCAACCAAATGATTTTTTGATCTATTATGGAGGCTGAAATGACAACTTAAGGATAAGAGACACTTCGATTGATGACCATTGTATGTTCTATACACCAGTTTTCTATGAAGAACTTTTATGTTTCATACATAAATGTTCTGTAAGAAAACAGTGTATACCAACTGCAAATTCTCTATAAGAAAATATTACGTTGCATGCATAAATTTTGTGCAAGAAAATAATATATACCATACACAACTATTCTATACGGAAAATAGTGAAAACAATGAATTTCACAAACCAATTCTATATAAGAGACTTCTATAAGGATATAACTATACATAAGTATAAGTGAAAGATAATTTTTTTTTAAAGAAATTTGTATTGTTCTCATAAATTTTCCACAAAAACATTAAGTCCTAGACAATTGTTTAAAAAAGAACCCTCCTTAAAAATATAAATGTATTTACTACCGAATCATTACTATGACTTTAAAGATTATTTTCAGCAATTTCAACTGTATCGCAACAAAGAACAGCAGTTTCCTTGTCAAAAGTTTCCTTTTATCAACATTTTAACCTACAGTGTCCCACAAAATGATAAGACGCATCAAGATTTTTTGTTCAATCTCTTTCAAATTATTTGTTATTACAAATTTAGTGAAAACAAAAATAAGGAACGAAAGAGCAAAGCATAGACTGCGAAATAGTAACGTTACTTACTATTTTTAGCGTTGGCTGGAAATGTACCGTTAAGTTTTCGTTTAAGTCCAAGAATTTTGGGTGTTTGCAAGCGTATCACAATGATAAGACACAGTATTTAAAGTGGAGCTAATGAGGTAGGTTTGCGTTATTTGGTGGTTTTTATTGATTTCAACTTTAATATTGACTAAACTAAATAACATGGGAGGGTCTAGTTTGCTTAGGGAGAAAGAAAAGAACTCCATCCTTTCCTTTTTAAAGTCCGGCTGGACTGAAATTAGTCATAGCCGCACGGTTATTGCCAATTTTTTGAAAAACCCGGAATGTTACGGTACAAAAAGGAAGCACTTGTCGAAATCCAACCTTTAATAATCAAGAAAAACGGCGCATTGTAAACAAAGCAAGCAATTTGACTATATCCTGTGCCCAGGTTCCTTCGATTTCCGGCAAGAAAGTGTCTGCCATGACTGTTTGGAGAACTTTAAATCAGTCTAGGCATATTGTCCGAGGTGTGCTTAAAAAGATACCCCATTTAACTCCTCGTCACAAAGCTGCCAGGATTCAATTCGCGCGTAGAAACTTACAAACAAACTGGGACTCGGTAAGAAAACTGTTACATCGATACTATCGTTTTTTAAATAAAGATAATTTTTTCTGATGAGAAAAAATTTAATTTGGATGAACCGGGTGGATATCACCATTACTGGCGTGATCTGAGGAAAGACCCGTTATTTTTTCAAAGAGTAACTTTGGTGGAGGATCGGTCATGGTGTGGGGAGCTTTTAACAAGATTGGAAAGTTAAATTTGTAGTTTACAAGCTCCAGGATGAATACCTCCGACTACATTAAACTTCTAGAGAGTAGTTTGCTACCATTCCTATGCGAAAATAGGGAAAACCCATATATTATCATGCAGGATAACGCAAGAATCCATACGAGTCATCAGACAAGGGCATTTTTACAGGAGTGTTCCGTCGATTTAATGAACGGAATCTAAATCCACTAGAAAATGTTGGGGGATACTGGTAAGGCGCATGTATAAAAATAATACAGTATATGGAGACATTGCTGAACTGAAAGGAGCAATTTGCAGAGAATGGGATCTCCTAGAGCCTGATTTATTAGAAAACCTCTCAAATTCGATGAAAAAAACGGATTTTTGATGTTGGAGGAACCCAGGGAAATTCGATTAAATTTTTTTAAAGATATCAAAACATATTGCATAATTTTAAGCGTTAACATAAAAAAAATCTCTTCATTTCATACGACTGCAAACCCTATTTTTTGCTAATTTGTTAAAAAAAAAATTAAAAATATTAAAAATGTTACTATAAAATGATTAAGAACTTTTTTTTAGGTGAGATGCCTTAGAAAATATTAAAAAAAAACCATGTGTCTTATCATTTTGATAAGCACTGTACGTTATTCATAATAGTACAACATTGTTCATCCTGGCTATAGCTATGAATATTTTCTTATGCGATATTTTCTCTCCCTTTTTTCTTTTGCAGCTCTCAAAACAATTTGTGCAATGGCGGCATATCCGGCAATCACATACTGGCACCGAAAATCCAAAACAACAGCAGCCCCAACGGTCAGAAAAAGGGTCCGGTTTCGTTGTCCCATCTGCCACAACGACCACCGGTCGATATCGAATTCACGGATATATCATACTCGGTGTCCGAAGGACGACGGCGAGGCTTTAAGACAATATTAAAGGGAGTATCCGGTAAATTTCGCAATGGCGAATTGACGGCAATAATGGGACCTTCCGGTGCGGGAAAAAGTACGCTGATGAATATTTTAGCAGGATATAAGTAAGTACAACGATTGAACAGGAAAAACAAGAAACACATCAAAAAGAACAGTAATTTTTCCTTCGTGCCATTTGTTTGTGCATTTTTAAGGTTTCCAGATTTTGATTTTGTATTCCTTTTGTTGTTCATTGACGACGTGGCAGGGTGGACAAGGAGGGGGATTGGGAATCTATAGTCACATGATATTTTCTTTCCTAACGCTTTTACGTTCTTGTAAGTTTCATTTTGGTCTAAACTCAAAGATTTAGAACTTTGTTAAAAAGATTTTTGTTGAGTTTACTTTTTTGTTAGAATTATGATTTGGATGCCATTTTGGATTAGAACATTAAGTTGGATTATATCCCTGAAATTTTAACTTTGTCATAGCATTATGAGTAGAAGCACTGTCGTAGTAAACTACAGATTTGTGGTTTTGAAAGATAATTTGATATTTTGAAAGTAAGCATAATATACGAGGATTGCGCCGCTACTACATCGTTTTGAAAGGACACATCACTGTTGTTGTGAAGATAATAGAATTTCTATTATCCGCATAAATACTTTTTTCCAACAATAAATTAAATCTAAAAGTGGATAACAGTTTTTAAATTTTATTTCAAAATATTGCAACAACTAATTCTTGTTGTTACGTAGATGTGAATTAATTGAATGGAGTTACAATCGGTTTGAAGGGTAAAAATGTTATAAACATTCAATTGCAAAACAAATATAAATAGTAAAGCCAAACATGAAGAGAAAATTATTGTTCGTAGAGTAATTATCTGCGCAGATGACTACCAAACGGAGTCAAACGCTTTTTCAATGTCTAGCAAAATTACTCCCGTACTTTCTCTTTCCATAAATTAAAAAAAAAAAAAAACAATTTCTCTTGGTACAGCAAACTTTGATAATTTGTGTGTCTGTCTTTAAAAAAAAAGTTGATTTTAGACAATTATTTGTTTTAATTTTTTATATTTGCAAGAACAATTTTTTCTGATTTGTTTATTTAAAACAAATTACCGGATATGTAAATAATGTTTAACCCTTCCAAAAAAAATTTGATTTTAAATATGCAAATAAATCTAAAAATTTGAATGCATTTTTCGATTTTTTGTTATATTAAAGATAATGGCCTGTACTATTACAAAAACCAAAAAAATATTAATTAGTTTTCATATTTTTATTTGTTCAACTTCTTCTTCTTTGGTGGCGACTGGAATAGACATCCTTATCTATTATGCTCCGCCCATAGAAAATAATTCCAAGCGTTTCGATCTTCTGCGTTTCTCCTCCAAGTCGTCACACCAAGCTTCGAGAGTATTTCAAAAACCTGGTCCTCCCAACGGAGTTTTGGTCGCCCTCTTCTGCGTCGTCCATCCAGTTCGTTGTTGAAAACTTTCCGTACCGGAGCAATTGGGTCCATCCGCACAACATTACCCAGCCAACGCAATCGCGGTATATTAATGCCTTTGACCAAGTCGATGTCGGCATAGCTTATACAGCTCATTGTTCATGCGACGCCGACACTCTCCGTTAACAATGATGGGTCCATATATTTTCTAGAGTGTTTTCCTCTCGGAAACTGCCAGTACTGATTCATCCGCTTGCCTGTTCAAATACACTTTGATAAACTTGGTTTTAGACGTATAAAAACAACGATTTTTTTCTAAGTTGCGAAAAAAATTTCCTCTTATTAGAAAAAAACACCCGCTAAACCATCAGAAAGATTAATAAAATGAATTTTATTCTTCTGAATTTCTTTCCTGTCCCTTAATCGAATCCATTTGGGCATTGTGTTCAAGATTTTGTATTAAATCACAAATTCTCTCTTCCAAGTAACAAAAAACAAAATCTAACAATTTGGTAAAAAAAAAAAATAAATTTTTGTTCTACAGGATGTCCGTCGGGAAGGTACACAACTTTGTTTTGCCGCCATTGTGGTAAACATTAGTCTTGACAGTTCATATTTGGCAGTCATTAAGTAGAGACGTGGCAAATTTATTATGGGAAAAATATTCGATAAACCAATGTGTTTTAATCGTTAAAACATTTTATCAAAATCAATCATCGATTACTGTGACGATAAGAAAGTTGCTTGAAATTTTTGGAAGAAACAACGTGCCAACAAAACGCACTATTTATCGTGTAGTGAATGATTTCGAAGAAAGAGGGTCTGTAGCTGATAGGGCCAAGCATGGACCACAACGTACTGCAAGATCAGCTGAAAACCTTATTGCTGCTCAAGAAAGTGTTCAAAACAATCCATCAACCTCAATTCGGCGCTGTGCTCAGGTTCTTGGTTTTCAAAGAACAACTTTGACCACAATTTTGCACAAGGATTTGCATTTGTTTCCATCCAAGATTCAGTTGACACAAGAGCTTCTTCCACAAGACCATTTACTTCGCCGTACATATGCCAATAAGATGTTACAGCTCGCCCATGACAAGTCCGATTTTCATGAAAAAAAATTTCATGAATGAACAGGGTAATGGAAAACCCTCAAATTATTCATCAGTCACCTTTGCATCCATTAAAAGTGGCAGTCTGGTGTGCAGTTTGGTCAGGAGGAATCATTGGAGTTTACTTCTTTGAAACTGAAAACTTCGTAACGGTAACTGTCAATGGGGAGCGATATCGTGGCATGATTGCAAAATTTTTAACGTCACAACTGCATGCTTTGGGCTTGATTAATATGTGGTATCAACAACACGGCGCCACATAGCATACAGCCAGGATTACAATGGAATTACTGCGAGACCTCTTTCCACAACAAGTTATTTCAAGAAATGATGACGTTGATTGGTCTTCACGGTCGCCTGATTTGACTGCTCCGGACTTCTTTTTATGGGGATATCTGAAAAGCAAGGTTTATGAAAACAAAACAGAAACGCTTGAGTAGCTCAAGCAAGTTCGTGATGAAATTAATAAAATATCGTGTGAGATGTGTGAGAATGTAATGACAAATATGCTCAAAAGGGCTTGCATTTGTGAGGCTAACAGAGGCGGGCATTTATCTGATATTGTATTCCATACATAATTGCCGGCATTAAATAAAACATATATCAATATAAGATCCATTCTCATTTATTTGATCAAAAATTATAAACAAAGTAGTATACCTTCCTGACGGACACCCTGTACTACCATTAAAATACGTTTTAATTCATGATAAAAAAAGACCTCAACTAAGCTCAACATTAGGCGCCAAAACAAGTTAAATTTACGAAAACCTTTATGATTTCAAGCCTTTTGGTTCAGAATGTATTAAAAAAAAGTGTTTAATATAAACATGAACATCATTTGGACTTCGATTGTTGTCCATGGGGCGAAACAAATTACTTTGTCAATTTACTTGATATTTTGCTTGATGGAGCAGTACAAAGTTTACCTCTTAACGCATACATATGAAAATATCCACCCGAAAACTTGTGAAATTGTTTAGCCAGCTAGTTAGGCAGACATTTTACCTAGCAAAATTCTCAACACGTTGCCACCATCAATTATCCCTTCACGCCAAAAATCCTGATGTTAAGTTTTATTCAACAAATATAGTCTAATATTTTCGGCATCTCTATCCTCCATCCCAGCAGTTTGCACATATTCCTAAAGTTGAGTGAATTGGGCGGGTCGTTTTACAAATTTTATCAAAGAACTTTGTCCTCTCATCATCATCATAACATTTCACAACTTTTCTTGTTTGCCAGTGAATTTCTGTGAAATATCCTTAAAATGATTCTCATGCCATATTCGGCTGCAAAGTTGATGTTTAGGGCGGGCGTTACGGCATTTTCCACCGAGATTTCTTTACATCCATTGTTTATTTCTTTTTTTTCCGAGTAAGACCATTTTTTCGTAACGACCGAATGCTATGCATGCACAAACATGTCGTTAGCATACATATGCCTTGAAAATATGCGAAACAAAATTCCATTTATATATCAAACGAAGCAGAAATATTTCTTTAAGGCTTTCTGGCGAAAATGAATAACGAACGAACAAAGTGCTACGCAAATTTAAAATAACCGCAAAATAAGTGAATGATTTATTTTGTTTTTAACAATTTTAATTTATTGCTATGTGGACGAATTTGTTACATGACTTTGGATTTTGTAAAATGAATACTTACCTATTAAGCTGTCGATGTCGCTGGCATTAGAGTGACCTGGTCGCGGTCAAAAGTGTCTGTGGCAGTTGACAACAGTGTGTACAGATGAAATGTTCACGCACACGCATGAAAAAATAAACTTGATGTTTATTTGAAGAAGAAGTTTATTAGATTAGTTTCGAAAAAAAAACCATTTGTCATTTATAGTTATCCCATAGTAATCCCCAGTTCTGTCTGACCTTCTGCTAAAAATATTATACAAATGATGTTTCTATTTTCGGGGAATCGAAGGAAATTTCTTTGTCTGTGTGCGTATAATAATTACGTAGTAAAAAAGAACGTAATTCTAATGAAAGTAAAGATCTTTACAAAAGTTCACTTCCTTTTGGGTTTTGACTTACAATTATAATCCAATAGTATAGTACGTATAACAATTATATCAAAACGCAAAACGCTTGTCTTATTTATGCCTCTCACAAACAAACTAAATATTCTAAGGTATAGAAGACTAGACTAGACTAATTCTGATGCTTATGATGTTTGCGATTCATTGATTTATAGAAGATATAGCCTTTCATCTACGCATATGTAAGCATATCAAAAGAGTCTTCTTTTAAAAATGTCTCCTCCTAGCGAATACGACTTACAAATATACAAAAGCTGCTCTGAATCCTTATCTAATATATGAGCTATCGCTTTGTCTCCCACTGGACCAATTGCTGAACTTGGGATGTTTGCGAGCAATTGTACAGTGAGAGAAATAAATGTTCACGCTATATACGCCTTTTTCTCACGCCCAATACTACACTTGATTTTGTACAATGTGTAATTTTAATTACTAATTACAACGTGTAATTTTTTGAGCAAAAAATGGTTTAAATTTTAGCTTGCGAAACTGATTTTTTATATATTTTACTTGTTACCTACCTAAAAATACTTTAAATTTTGCTTGCGAAATTGATTTTTTTTAAATATTTTGCTTATTAACTACCCAGCAGAAAAAGTGCATTAGACAGAAGCCAATATTTATCACAACTTGTGATAAGGAAGTGATGAAAAATTGCGTAGTCTGTAATGAAATTAACATAAGGTTGCCATAGAAGAGAAGCACTATTTTACGATGCCGTGGATGTAATTAAAATTCAAATCAAATGTTCATTATTCGAAGAATTGATGTTTTTATTTCATTATATTGTGATTTTATTTATAATAAAGATTAGTTTCTTAAAACAACTGGTCGCAGATCCCTATGAATTTGATAGTTTCTATAAAAAAAATAGTAGTAAACTGAATTAGAAGAGCACTTAATATTTCGTAGGGCCCAACTTTGTACATTCTCTACCATAGACTGCAGTCCGCAGTATTGGGACGAAAATTGCGTAATCACTAATGAAATTAACATAGGGTTGTCATAGAAGAGAAGCATTGTTTTATGATGCAGTGGATTTCATGAGTGACGTGGATATAATTAAAATTCAAATCAATTGTTCATTATTCGAAGAATTGATGTTTTAACTGCATTATATTTATATTAGAAATTGGTACTTTCTATAAAAAAACAGACACGCACTGGATTAGAGGTGTACTTAATATTTCGTAGAGCCGAAGTTTGCGCATCCTCTACCATAGACTGCAGTTCGCGGTATTGGGGACGAACATTCTTAGCGACATAAAAATGTTTATGCTTTATTTAGTCTCCGAATATTTGTAGATTTTACAAATATAATGAAAACTTAGCATATCGGCCATCATATAAAAGATGTTAAACAAATTCTTTAAAAACTTAAAAAGGAACTTCTTAAAGTCGGCTATCAAAAATTACTTCTTCGGAGCATATTATGTTCTTTAGAAAATAGTTTTTGGAGGACTTCATTCGAACATATTTTGCTTTAATTGTTTGGAATCATAAATGAAAATATAATCATTTCTGTAAGCAATTCATTTTCATTTCATTTCATTTATTTATGTCTATTTACATATAAATCTTTTACAGACTAAGAATTGGCATAATCTGTTTTAAGAAAGTTATGTAAATATGTAAATTATTTTATTTTAAATATCCAAAATGGGAACAGTTTAAAGTTGTTTCTAGACATACAAAATTCTAAGTGTTGAGATGGGTATTCATTTCTTGCAATCTCATTTACGATATTGAATTCAATAAATCCGCGATTCAAAGCATAATTTATGGAATGGAGTGTTACATTAAATATATAATGATATCTGAGTGATCTCGGCGGAACATAAAATAATATGAGCGACAATAATTCAGAACAATCAATTATACCAGCTATAATATCGAATACAAATAACAAGGTATGATAAATACGGCGATATTGCAATGGCTGTAAGCCCAGTAACCAGCTTCTGGGAATATAAGAAGGCTCAAAATCACTAAAGTTAATTGAGGAAAGAGCAAATTTCAGAAAGACCCGCTGAATTCTTTCTATGTGTGATATATTAACTTGGCAAAGGGGACTCCAAACAATAGAGGCATATTCCAACTTTAATCTTACATAGAAAGTACATACTCGTCTACTCTATTTTTAAGGTATATATCGGATCGGTGATATTGGAACAATTTCTTCTAATCTACGCTGGTACAGAATAAGCTCTAGGGATATTACAATTTATGTCCGAAGTGAAAGTCAGTACCGCATCAAAAACAACACCTTAATCCATTTTACTTTCAGCAGTGAGGAGTCTGTAATCACCAACTTTGAAAACCAGTTGAATTGGATTATGAGACTTTGACAATGAAATATGGACACATTTTGATGGATTTATGATGAAAGTTTTTTTAGGGAGACACTAGTCAAGAAGATTATCTAAATCATTCTGAAGATCTAAGGCCTCAGAAATATTTGAAATTTAGTGATTTATTTTTAAGTCATCTGCATATAAAAGAAAATTTATTTTTTTAAAACAGCTAGAAATATCATTTTAAAATAAATTAAACAACAAAGGTCCCAAAATACTACCTTGCGACACATCAGATGTTTGCAAATAGGGAAGAGATTCATAACCACTAATAACGACTTTACATATTCTATTTGACAAATACGACTTTAATCACTTTAATATCAAGGAATGAAGTCCCATAGATTGCAAGTTAGCATAAAATATACAATGAGATTCTTTGTCAAATGCTTTGGCGAAATTGGTGTAAACTGTTTCAACTTGATGTCAAAGTTCAAATGATGAAATATAGGGTGATATTTTTATCGTAGTTTTTTTTTTTTTTTTTTTTTGAAAATCGAATAAAACACTCAAATTTGTATTATACGAGTATATTAAATTTTTTTTATTGGAATCGATAAATTGGTTAATTTTTAAAGATAATTTCATGTAAATGTTGTCCGCGGCTCCTTCTCAAAATGTCCATTCGGAAGGTCCAATTTTTTTGTCACTTTTTCGAGCATTTCGGCCAGTATTTCACGAATAACGCGTGTTATGTTATCCTGTAAGGCTTCAATAGTGTTCGGCTTGTCCACATAGACTAACGACTTGGCTTAACCCCACAAGAAATAATCAAGAGGCGTTAAATCGCAAGATCTTGGGGGCCAACTGCACACCAAATTCATCTCTCAACATATCCATTGTTTCACGAGGAGTGTGGCATGTTGTATCGTCCTGATGAAACCACATGTCAACCAAGTTCAACTCAGCCAATTGGGACAAAAAAAAAAACCGCGTGTCATGGCTCGATATAGTTCGCCGTTGATGGTAACGTTTCTTCCACGGTAGTCTTTGAAGAAAAATGGACCGATAAACCACACCAGACTGTCATTTTTTCGGAATGCATCGGTAATTTATGTATGGCATGTGGCCGTTCATCACTCCAGATGCGACAATTTTGCTTGTGTACGTATCCGTTCAGCAGGAAATGGGAATAATCGCTGAACACAATTTTTCGATAAAACAGCGGATTTTCATTGAGCTTTTGTAAGACCCATTCACCACAAATTAGACGTTGTGGTAGGTCATTCGTCATTCCATGATGAAATGGCAGAGTATACTGTATACTTTTCACTTTAA
>JAHXMU010025432.1:0-14385 GCA_019455685.1 Philornis downsi
CTGTTCTTTCCGAAAAACCAGACATACCGCCAAGTACTTATCATCCTCCACTACATCAAACGAGCTCTCATATACCAAATAATGACTCTGATTTTTAAAGTACCACGTCAGGAATGGAAAAAAGTGCTTAAAAAATTGGTTCAAATGTAAGATGGACTATTCCAAGAAGAGCATTAGATCATTTTGAGAAACAATAAAGCATTTTCGAAAGCAAGTGAATTCGTTTTTATTCATTTATCTGATAATTTGAGTAGCGGCCTTCGTAACTTGCCACCTATTAGCACAATGCATTTTGTGGTACAAAATGTATTGAGTTTGTATAAAATATTGCGTGGCTGATGAGAATTGCTGCTAAGACTGCAACTAAAAATGTTCGAAACAATGTACTCATTACCGTTATTACTTCGGCTGAAATTTCCCAAAAAACTGATTTCAACATAATTCACATCCGATTGGCCTCTAAAGCTTTCCAGCCTATAGCATTTTTTATGGTTTTGTGGCAAACAGGAAGTTTACAACACAAAAACAACAAATATGTATGATTTGAAGCAGTGTATTTGCACGATAATTGAGGCAACCTTCCAGAGAGTGTAACGCATGAGTTAAGTTCAACTGTTTTAAAAACTCATTAATAAGACTTATAGAAATTTGTTATATTTGAAATGAATAAAGAAAAACCATCAATACAAGTGAAAGAAAGTTATTTGAGTTTCGTAATGTAGCATCCTCCTCCTTAACCACCCTGTATGTATCGGTCGGCTTCAGAATCAAATCCTAAAACTATTTAATGTCCGACGTCCATTTATCGTACTGCACAGTAGCAATTTTTAATCGACTTCCACTAAAAATGGCACAAACGACTTGTTTGCGTCGTGAAGAAAAAAATTCTATTGAAAATGTGCCATATCGATCCACGTTTTGATAAAAAAAACCCCATATAAAGAGGGTCTGTTGCCTTCACAAACCATAGTTTTAATATTTAATCCACTTATATTTAGTTTACTTTGCAGATGAAATAAATGCAATAGAAAATGTACTACATCGGCCATGTTTTGACGTATTCCCCAAGCAAATTAATCGATCCTCCGAACTTGGTTTCATACTTTGCATAAGCGAAAGATGTCATCGAAATTCAATCATATTTAGTACATACGAGGTGTGTTTACAAAATAAGGCGAATTTTAAAATTTCGCGGGCTACGTACATTCAACTTTCGATTATTATTTGACGGTTGACGGTTTTATCCATATAGCATGTTTAGTTTGTTTGTGAGAGGCATAAATAGGACAAGTGTTTTGCGTGTTTGGCGATTATCTGCTATCGAAAATATGGATCAAAGAAGTTGCATCAAATTTTGTGTAAAAAGTGGAATTAAGCGCTCAAAAACACTTGAAATGATGACAGTGGCATACGGTGAGAGTACTCAAGTCGAAAAATGTGAATGACGACGCTCGCTCTGGATGCACCAGCACATAAACCATCGATGAAAATGTTGAGAAAGTGAAGAAAATTCTGAGGTCGTCGGCATATCGGCTGGTTCATGTCATGCAATCTTTTCGGAAATTTGGGCATGAAGCGAGTGGCAGCGAAGTTCGTTCCAAAATTGCTGAAATTTGACCAAAAACAACGTCGCATGAGCATCGCTCAGGAATTGTGGAATGACGTCAACGATGATCCGGATTTGCTTAAAATTTGCTTAATTCGTGACTGCTGACGAATCATGGGTATATGGTTGCGACATCGAAACCAAAGCCCAATCATCCCAATGAAAGAGTCCAGGAGAACCAAGACCAAAAAAATCACGCCAAGTTCGATTAAACATCAAGATTTAGCTCACTGTTTCGATTACCACGGCGTAGTGCATCAGGAGTTCTTACCGAAAGGTCGTACGGTCAATAAGGAATACTACCTTGAAGTTATGTGCCGTTTGCGCGAAGCAATTCGTCAGAAACGCTCAGAATTGTCAAAAAACCAATCATGGATTTTACACCATGATAACGCACCAGCTCACATATCGATGCTTGTGCGTGAGTTTTTGGCCAAAAATAAAACAGAAATCATGCCTCAACCACCGTATTCACAGGAAATAAAATAGAAATTGATGAATAAATAAATACTTTTTGAAAAAAATTGAAAATAACGGTTATTTTTTGATCACACCTCGTACATTTACTTTCGGATCAAGGATGAAAATACATTACATCGGTACAGGTTTTGTTACAGCCCCCTACAAACAGGCTGTCTAAGCTTAGTTTAAATGCTTCCATAGGCCATAGTATTTACTGGAATATCAAACATGTTTTTTTAATCCAAGTGATACAATTTCTACAACCATTGAGTCCTCTGTGACTGTTAAGGCGTGCTTAGTTTCAAAATCTGTCTTTGATACCAGGATGAACCATTTGAGGTAGGATAAACTAAATGACTGTCTTTAATAAGGTGACTTCTGAAATATCTTTGATAAGGTGATAACGAATTATAGAAATAACATCGTACACAGTCAATCTTTTCTGATAACGAATTATAGAAATAACATCGTACAGAGTCAATCCTTTCTCATTCCATTTGGAAACTTTTCATAGGCTCATACGATCGCTACAAAATGGTTGTTAACAGTCAAATACGAGTATATTTTGTTTGTATTAAGAGAGTGAACCTTCGTTTTAATGGATCATAATAAAGCCTCCATACAAATGAATAGTCCAAGTTAGGTTGTATCGTGTCCATAGTCTTCATAGGGAATCGATCATATTTAGTACATGTATTGGGATTTTCTCATAACTTAACCTTATTGATGGTATATTTTAGTCCAGCTTATGATACCGACACCATGCATGGAGTTCATCTTAATGGAATGCAGGTGCAGTACGTGTCGATTCTAATGTTGTTGTGACATAACAAATACGCGGCTGCCCATTTTTTTCAGTTCGATACCAAAACACTGTAATAAAATTCATCAGAAATTTTATATTTGAACCATCGTTTTAGAACTCAATAAGGCTTTTGATTGTATGACTGGTGGGACAATTTTTTTGTTTTTTTTTTTTTTGTTTTAATAATTTTAGTTTTCAATTAGCATTCCTTATAAAAAAAAACTACTGGTGACCTGAAATTACTTACATTAGTTGGAGATGGGAACAAACATTATTACGTTCGCTTGTTTTTACTAAATGGCACATTCATTTTTAATTCAAAATATATACAAAGTTTTTATTCGAATTACACTTGTCTTGTATTCAAGTATTTAATATTTAATTCCTCTTCTCAGCAAATAAACATAAAAGCTCTGAAGCATAAAGCAAAGAAGTCTAAAAATATATTTAGGTCTATTTTCTATATTCTCCTGCACGTAAATAACATTATTTGTTAATCTCATTTGTTAATAACACGCAGGTAGTTCTTATTTCAGACATATATAAATTAGCTTTCATTTCATGAATTCGCACGCAGTTCGTTCTAACTAAATTTGCGGAATTGCTTTATTTAAAGCTGATGTAATTACGAATATTTTTGCTTTACATTTGTTTAGTCGACATTTGTTCATTATTCCTCCTCCCATAGGGACGGTGGCGTAGGTACGCAATTGGATACGAGAAAAGGTGTTACTTATGGCATGATACATTTTTGACCATGGGAGTTTAAGACGAAAATCGTAGTAGGACCTTTCGAGTCGGTTGAGTCAAAGCTTTACCGGCCTATATGAACAGCAAACAGTAGTAACATTGTCTATAGTCGGAACTGAAAGTGACGAAATAGAAAACTCTCTTATGTCACTCTTTATAAAACATGACAGATTAACCAAAAATCACTAATAAAGTTTTACTAATGATTTAGTACACTGGTTCAATGTGGAATTTAGCAAGTTTTTCAATTTCATTTTGCGGAATATGGCAGTCGATAATGTGACAGTCTTACCCTAAACCATCTAGTAGTATATCGAGTTAAAATATTGTATTATTCATAAAATTTGAAATATTTGTACGAATCTTGTGATATCCTAACCCAAGGCGGGAATTGACACAAAATCACTTCCCCCCTCCAATGTAAAAGTCTCATGATCCATTAACGTAAACTTAGATAAGGGTTAATATTTTGTGGCCATAATGCAACCTGTGTTTCCACGGAATTTTCTCTACATTTTTTGCTACCTGAAAGCATAAAAGGATATCTTGTCATGGATTTTTGAATATTTGAAATCGTGTGAGTAACCAAAGTAGCATAATACGGTTTAGGTAAGCAGTTAATATGTGCTGCTACAATTTGACTTCTCACAACAGCCCAATCGTTGTTGGCCAACAAAAATGGATGTTGTGACCTAATAATCCAAGTTACTCTTCTAAAGGCAATGTATTATAAAAATAAGAAACAATAAAAATAAAAAATAAATGTTGACGATCTCCTAGAAAACGCTAGAATCTCCTACAACGGTGCCGCTATTCTGTTGGCAAATATTCGCCATAAATACAGGATTAACCATTTAATGGTTTTGAAACCACCGGTCTGGCAAGCCTGTCAGCTGTTAAATACCTGTTACCTGAAATGTTCTTTATGTAGTGGAATATTTGTCATTTACGAATATGGATCGTTTAACAACAGAAAAACGTGTAAAAACAAAAGTAGTGATTCGAACGTGATTCAATACGACCGATTTTGGCTTTATTGCATGAGAAGTTTCCAGAAAGCATAATTTCATATTTTGGCGACGTCAATTGACCAACAAGATTATGCGATTGCCATTAATCGGATAATTCCCAAACGTTGAAGCGTTCGAAAACTAACATTAATCAAGTTATCGTCGAAATATTGCCCGAAATGTGCGAAAAAATTGTCGAAATCTTCCTCAAAAGGATCCACTACTGCAAGCAATCCAGATGCGGTCATTTAAATGTCATTGGCAAGGTCCAAGTATTATAATTAATTAAAGGTTTCATCAAAATCATAGCTTTATGTGTGTTTCCATTATAATATCTATACTTTTGAAACCGAAAAATGGGTAACCCGGCATAACATTCATTTTATCGGACAGAAACGTACAAGAACTTCAACATCTACTGTAGTCGTCGTATAGAAAGATATTTGGATTTGGCAAGGAAGTTAGGCATAGATATATATTTGTAATTGACAAATAGAGTTAGACATCATGTTTTAAAACATATTTTTATGACGTTATAATTGGTGATATAATTTGTGCTCAGGCTTCGACGAAAGTTTAAGAGACTAAATATACCTTCTGAGATTACCTTGATGAAACGTATTACAGTTGCTTGGTCACGACATTAGTATTATTTAGCGAGATTTGAATGCCAAAGGGAGAAGGGAGATAAATTAAATTCGCATCACTGATGATTGTGAATTCTAAATCGTCGTTTCGATCGTTGCGAGGAGAATGACAGCAAGTTCAGTAAGAAAAATAAGATATTCGCTGAGCAAAACTAGGAGGGAACTATTTCGTTTTTTTCTATTTGGTTTCTAGTCCAGTTGTTGAAAACAACTGGAAGATATGCTTCTAGTTTAACAAATATAAATGTGACGCATGATGCTAATATGGACCAATTTTACCAGATAGTTGCAGCTATAGTCCGCTGGAAATTGAGCAGGGTGGCAAACGGACATAACACAAAGCTACATATCGCAGACACAACCTATTCCAGCAAACTCTAATCTCTAATCCTTTCTAATCCTGGTGTTCCTGTTCGGCAACTGTATTTCCAAGCGCTTCAAACGTCTGCGCTTCTTTTCCAATTCATCACACTAAGTTTCGATTGTATTTCAAAAGCCTGAGCTTTCCAATGGAGCTTTGGTCGCCCTCTTCTGCACCCTTCATCAAGTTCGTTGTCCGTGCCGGAGCATTTAGGTCCATCCGCACAACATTACCCAGCCAACGCAATCGCTGTATATTAATGTGTTTGAATACGCCGATGTCGGCATATAGCTCATACAGCTCATTGTTCATACGATGCCGATACTCATACATTCATGAGTAGTTTCCTCTCGAAAACGGCCAGTACTGATTTATCCGCTTGCGCCATAACCCAGGATTCTGCCCCATATAACAAGACAACGTCTGGTGCAGTCGGATTTTTGTTTGTCGAGAGAGGACTTTATCATTGAATCGCATAGTTAGCCCATTGTGACATCTGTTAGCAAGCAATATTCTCCTCTTTATCTCCATGCTAACATCGTTCGTATTGCTTGCAGCGGAACCGAAGTATAAGAATTCTTCCACCACCTCCAAATTATAGTTGTTAACATGCACACAGCGTCCCTAACGAGTAGACTTTTTGTTCGTTGAAACCAATAACTTTGTTTTGTCCTCGTTTACCGCCAAACCCATTTCGCTGCTTCCTTCTCGATGCTTGAGAAGGCTGCAGTAACATCTCACACTTTCCTGCCAATAATGTCTATGTCACCTACATATGCAAGTAACATATGGCTTTTATTAAATTTGGTACCAGTCGTGTTAGTTGCAGCTTTCCTCATAATTATCTCCAACAGTATATTGAAGAGGTCGCACGATAGACTGTCGCCCTGCCTAAAACCTCGTCACTCTACAAAGACGTGTAAGCTTCGTAGGAATTCAAAACTCGGACATGGCCTTATACAGTTTCTGCAGTATTGGGCTATCGAAGGCAGCTTTATAATCGACGAAAAGATGTTACGTTACCTAATTTTCCTCGGTCTTCTATAGAATTTGTCGTAGTATGAATATCTGGTCAGTTGTTGATTTACCAGGTCTAAAGTCACACTGATAAGGTCTAATCAGGTCAGTTACAATCGACTTTAGTCTTTCATACTGGCTGGCAGGTCATCAGTGCCCGCAGCTTGTTGTTCTTAAGCCGCAATACTGCTGTTCTGATCTCTGTTTGGCTCGGAGCTCGGCAATTTATGCCATCGTCGATAACTGGGCTGTTTTCCCCACCCGTGCTGCCATCCGGAACTAAGGGTTTGAAAAAATGCTCTCTCCTTAGTTGCAACACATTCTGCGTATCTATGACCAGATTTCCCTAGTTGTCCTTACAAGATGGGAGCCCTGTCCCATATCCTGAGCTTCTTATATTTTGGTAGAATTTTAGGGCTTCACCTCTATCCCCGTACCTTTCTAGTTCCTCACTGTAACGATCTTTCCTCAGAAAACTTTATTTAGCTAAAAGAATGTAAGCCCTTTGGTTTGAATACACGCGCATTATGGCTCATGTGTAAAAAAAGCGATCGAATTGTATTTTTTATACCATCATATATAAGACCATGTCGATTGTGTTATGCAAAGGGATAAGACCTGGTCTATCCAAATATTTTAACCTAACCATTGCAGATTTAGATTAAATCAGAAATCGATGTTTGCAGCATATCCTGTAGAAATTTTGAGAAAAAGAGACTGACTTCTATCGTCATTAAGAAGCAAAAATTAATTAAATCTGTCGCAGAATTTGGAATTCTTACAAAATTGAAGAGCCTTACGCGAATGATTCTAGTTAAAACCAAGTCTTCTGTGAATATGGAAAAAAATTTTAACATGGTGTTTTTGAACCAAAACTTAAAGGGTAGAACCAGGTTTTTTAAAATACCGCCAAAATTTGACACGATGTAATAAAGAAAGAGTGTCGAGAAAAACAAAGTGGTTGAAGTCCCTTTCTACACAAGGTGCGTAATAGGTAATGGTTTCTTTAAAACAGGAAGGTGATAAATAACCTTTGCTGTGATAATTTAGTTAATGTATGTATTTTTAAATATTTCCGATTATTGTCTTAATGCACAAATTACATCACTACCCAAACGAATTTCGTAAAATGAAATGTAGTGAGATTATATATCACACTGAAATGTTTTTACTAGCTTTTCCTTTGGTTTTTGAGATGCCACCAAAAGATATGCGCATATTCTATAAATTATACATTGTATGTACATCTCGAATAAAGATTACAAAGCTTCCTTGTTTGACAAACGAGTATAAGAAATCAGGAATATTATTTCAAATAAAAACATTCACAAAATTTTCGTAACATTGTTCATCCTAAATTAAAATTTCTCTTGAAAAACTAATTACAGCTATGGAAATTCTATATTTGATTAATTTTGTCACCCAGTAGTGTAATGTGATTCCTCTGTAGTTTTTGTAGTAGTTTTTTCTATTCAATTTTATAAGAACATTTTTTTTTACGGCACAAGAGAAACATTCTCTGCCTTTACTTTTTGCAGATTATTTCCTTATATTGTTATTTATATTAGTTCTTTGCAAATTAGATCCACCGTCATACGGCATAAGCTGTTTACGTACATTACGTTTATAGTGGGTCAAATTGCTTCCATCATTTTGTGATTGGCAGAAGATTCAGCAGACTATCGGCATTACATTGTTATGACCGTTTCACCAGCACTTTGCCAACGTTGTAAAGGCCGTGATCAATGTCAGAGTCTTGGGACCTGTGGAATACATGCGCACATGCAGATGAAACATGATTTGGTTGATGCATTCCACACAATATTCCATAATTTTGCCAGTTTTATGTATTTTATGCTTCACATCTTTATTTTGAAAATAAGTAAGTTAGCTGGAAAAATAGATGAAAATTCGGCGAAAAACAAAGATAGTAATGAAAACACTTTGGTCTATATCTACCGTACCCTACTTCAATTATTTATACATCACTTATTATTAACCATTCTTCACTGCCTTACAATATAGAATGTTTTCCAAGTGTTAACTAAAAAAAATTCTTATGTCGTAAATAATTTTCTAAAAAATTCTTCTCCCATACCAGTTTATTGTCATCATGTCTTGGCAGCATTGTGCAAAATACGCATACCACGTTTTTCTGGCATGTTTTCAAAGTAGTAATTTAAATATTTACGGAGTGGTGGCCAAGGCTAAGCGTAAATCTCCAAACAAAGTAGCCTTTAGCCCGCGGCACTTTATGTATAAATCTGTTTTGTGGCGCCGTTAACATACATTTGCACACGTACTCATCAACATGCTCCTCGAATATATGTGCACGTGGTCATAAAAATTAATTTTACCTTAATCCCTTAATGTCACTGTGCTGTTCCACAATTTTAGCAAATTCTCATGTACTGGTATATGTTAGCCGTAAGTAGGAAATATTAATTAATAACATTTATTTGCTACTAATCAACATAATAAAAGGTCGAGTGACAGCAAAATTAATTAAATACGACGAGATATACATTTTACAACAACATACGTATGATATTACAAAAGCTGTTTGTGGATATTTCGACTACGTGCCATCATTGTTTTATTACACCTGATGAGGGGCACACAAAATTTCCATGCAAGGACATTAAGATTTTTATAGGAAAATTAATAAATCACAAAATGCAGAGAGGCGATGAGTTGATGATTATCATGGACAAAATGGAAACCCAAATGACATGAATATAGCGAACGATACTAATGAAACTGATTGTGGAAAAGAAATACAGAAGACCAAAGGACATGGAATTAATAACTATCACTGTCGTACGTTCTGATGGTTATTTTCGGCCTTTTTAATAATAAACGACTATGCAATTAGATATCAGCATGTTTTTTTTCTTAGACTTGAATTATCTGTTTGAAAAAAAATGATAAGTACGAGTATACAGCTATAATAAAAATTTAATAAAATGTTCTTAAAATCGTCATTCGTCTTAATTTAGTATAAAATTATTAATTAATAAAATAAAGTCAACAACTCCCTCCAATCAGTGCTATTTTGACCTTAAGCTTACATTCCTGTTTTATTGTTTTACCGTGAGTGAAGACATCAACAGGGGCACTAAATCAACTTGAGACCAAAATATCTCTTTACAAAGGAGAAAATATTTTCAAAATGGGAAACATATTAAGTTGTTTTTCTTAAATTTTTTCCCTTTAAAAAAATATGGATATCTGCGGCAAATAGTTTATATACGTGAGTTTATCTTTGCTGTTGTAGCCGACAAAGGAAGCAATGAAATAACGACGAAAAATACTAAATTTTAATGGAAAATGATATCAGAAAAAGAAAAAAAAATGTGACCAAATATTTAGAATTTAGCGTGTTATTTTTTATTGTATTTCTTTATTTGGTGCTTTTCATTAAAAACAAAGCACACGCAAAATACTGTTTTGTTTTCAAATCATCGTTTCGTTAAACGAAAAATATCCTTCCAGCATGTTTTGTTATGTAAAAAAATGTTTATTTACGATCTAAGGCTGGTTGTTTTGCAGACTGGTAGACACGATAATGTCGTAAGTCTCTATGAAACCTCTTAAAACTTGCCACAGCCCAATATTTTGCCATGACACAGCCGGAGTTGTTAATGGGTCTTCTTCTTTTTAGGAGGAGGACTGGAATAGACATCTTATCTATTATACGCCGCCAGTAGAAAATAGCTCCAAACGCTTCGATATTCTGGACTTCATCTCCAATTCGTTACACCAAGTTTTGATAGTATTTCAAAAGCCTGGTCTTTCCAACGGAGTTTTAGTCGCCCCCTTCTGCGCCATCCATCGAGTTCGTTGTTAAAAACTTTCTCTGCCGGTGCATTTAGGTCCACCCGCACAACATGAGCAAGTCAACGCAATCGCTGTATATTAAAGCGATTGATCACGCCGATGTCGGCATATAGCTCATATAGCTCATCGTTAATGCGACGCCGTTACTCTCCGTTAACTATACCATCATAGTCCATATATTTCCTGGAGTATTTTCCTCTCGAAAACTGCCAGTACTGATTCATTCGCTTGTGTCATAAACCAGGATTTTGCGCCATATAACAAGACAGGTAGAACCAATGTCTGGTCGGATTTTTGTTTGCCGAGAGAGGACTTTATCATTGGATGGCTTGCTTAGCCCATAGTAACATCTGTTAGCAAGCAATACTCTGCTCTTTGTTAATGAATTTCCTCTGTAATTTCTAACTAGTAGGATTGGTTATTTGAATCGGTTTATATGTATAACTCTCTGCGCAAAATGGGTGAAGTAATCGCTTCCTTTCTGTTACCTACCACCCAAATGAGTGATTTAACCCATATAATCTTTTATAATAATCCCTCCATATAATCATATCTTTCTAGCAGTTGCATAGAATTCAAATGAATTTTTCAAACAAAATGCATTTGGTAAAATTAAATTGCCAGACCCAATCTAGTACCTACCATACAAATTGACGGATTTGTCGAAATTTAATTTTATTCGCTGTAATTCCTAATTTGTGGACAGCAATTACTTAAATGTTTGTTAATTGTATTGCACTATAAGATGTTAAAATTTAAAAAAGAAATCGACTGGATAAGCACGCATTCTCTAGTAACTCCAATATATAGGGTGATTTTTTAAGATTTAAGTTTTTCAGGTTGGCAGCACTGGTTGGAAAAAAGTGTGCAGTATACTCTGCCATTTCATCATGGAATGACGAATTACCTACCACAACGTCTAATTTTTGAAAATCCGCTGTTTTATCGAAAAATTGTGTTCAGCAATGAGACTCATTTCTTGCTGAACGGATACGTAAACAGGCAAAACTGTCGCATTTGGAGTGATGAACAGCCACATGGCATACATGAATTACCGATGCATGCCGAAAAAATAAAAGTCTGGTGTGGTTTATGGGCTGGTGGCACATCGGTCCATTTTTCTTCAAAGACGACCGTGGAAGAAACGTTACCGTCAACGGCGAACGATATCGAGCCATGATACGCGATTTTTTTGCCCTAATTGGCAGAGTTGAACTTGGTTGGCATGTGGTTTCACTAGAACTGTGCAACATGCCACATTGCTCGTGAAACAATGAATATCTTGAGGGATGAATTTAATGAGCAGCTTATCTCTCGATTTGGCCTTGTGAGTTGGCGCCCAAGATCTTGCGATTTAACGCCTCTTGATTATTTCTTGTGGGGTTATGTCAAGTCGTTAGTCTATGTCGACAAGCCGAATACTATTGAAGCCTTATAGGATAACATAACACGCGTTATTCGTGGAATACGGGCCGAAATGTTCGAAAAAGTAACGAAAAATTTGACCTTCCGAATGGACATTTTGAGACGGAGCCGGGGACAACATTTGCATGAAATTATTTTTAAAAATTAAATGGCAAAGAACAATTAATCGACTCCAACAAAAAATTTTAATATATGATGCAAATTTGAATGTTTTATCCGATTTTTAAAAAACTACGTTAAAAAAATCACCCTATGTGTTATCTAATTTGATTCATATGTTCCTAGACTTATTACACTGAAATTATTGCAAATAATGAATGTAATTTAGTACATCTGTGGCATATAGTATACTTAGTTCTGCGAATGAAAATGGACTACAATATCACGCTCCTTATAAAAATCATAAAAATCATAAAATCATAAAAATCAGTGCTGCCTTCATAATTTCTAAGCGAAAGACTTCAGAAGGTTATAACTTGATTTCATTTGATTCACTATTCTATACACTTTGCGCCAACGCAGAGGGACGCTGGGCAAAGGAGTGAAATTTTACAAAAATATTTTATTCATAATACTCGATTTTTATGTACAATTTTTTACTTTTTGTTTTATTATCTGGAATTTGTTTTAAAAATCTTTCAATATAAAAAACTGCCAAAAATATAATTTTAAAAATACATATTTATAGTGTATGCCAATACAAAAATATAGGCTGTCAGCTGTTAAACACCTGCCATCTGAAGTGTTATTTGTTTTGCCATTTACAAATATAGATCATTTAACAACCAAAGAGAGGGTGTGAAGATAGTTAAAACTTTCTACAAAACTGTTGACTTAAACGCACTTTTTCAAATGCACTTTTCGTGCATTACGGGGTGATTATGGTCGTCATAATCGATCTACTGTGCTTGGAATTGGTAAGATTACAAATAAATTGAAAAATAGCGGAAGACTGTGCATAATCGCAGTGTACGCAATGCCGAAAATGTCTCTCCTGTTAGTGAAAGTGTTGCGGATAATCCGAATTTCAATTCAGACCTCTGTGCTCGTTTGATAACCGACTTTATTTGGACTGACGATATGTGGTTTAAACAGGACGGACAAGACACCCAGTGCCACCGATTTTTACTTGTTGCGTGAGAAGTTTATAGAAAACGTAATTTCACGTTTTGGCGACGTGAATTTGTCACCAAGATCAAGTGATTTGACCCCGTTAGACTTTTATTTTGGGGCTACCTCAAAGACCGTGTTTACGTAGATAATCCCTAAACGTTGGAGCATTTGAAAATTAACATTCCTCGAATTATCGCTGAGATGCCAGCCGAAATGTGCGATAAAGTCGTCGCAAACTACCTCAAAAATATCCATAGGTGTAACTAGCCCAGAGGCGGTTTTTTAAATGATATGATATTTCATACATAATATCAAGGTCCAAGTATTATAATGAAATAAAATTTTCATCGAAATCGTGACTTTATGTGTGTTTTATTTAACTTTACGTTTGGAACGGAAAACTGACTAATCAGGTACAATAAAAACATCCAGCGGAATAATATATAATTTAAAGTAAATAGAATTGATTGTTAGCACAGCTAAGACATAAAAATGTAAGTGTGAATTCTTCCCTAAACTTTGATTTTTCAATTGGATTCCAAGGACCTCTTCTGCCGTCAATGTCCTTTGTCGTCATTGCGAATTATTAGCACAGCAGCGTAAATTTATTGCAAGACTTTAGATTAAACTGTCATTTATCAGTATCGTAGAAATGTTTTGCTTAATACCAAATTTGTAGAGTACTATCTTGCTTAAACTTCACATTTTTTTAAATATCTTTTGTATGGTAGTTCGATTGTTTTTTTTCGGTCTTCAAGGACTTTGTTCCCTTTTGGCTTTTTTGGAATTTGTTCTTGAATTAAAGTTTATTTCTCTTGTGTTTTCACAATAAATTTTGATGTTATATGAACGATTTATCAGGCTGGTATGAGTAGAGTTTTCTCAACTATTCGCTTTCTCACTTTAATTACCATCAGAGAGAATTCTGTAAAGGGTTTTGATTATTCCCAAATCAGTCAGAGAGCCCAAATTAAAAATTTTCCCTTTCACCTTCACAGATTATTATCTCACTCAATACAACTGTGTAAACTTTTCTCTTGCATTTGGTTTTTTTTATAGCCATTTGCGAGCAAGGTCCTTTTTCCACGTCAATGTCGCTGAAATACTTTCCTTAATTCCTTAAATTTTAAACATTTTTTTAAATTGGGATTTGTATGATGTGCTGGAATTTTTTGAGATATCAAAGACCGTGCCGTATTCAATATTTATACAAGGTGGGCCATAAGGGTGTTGGCGATTTAAATATTCAATTAAAAAAAAACTACGAAACATAAAAACAAATATATTTGTATTTTTAAAAAGTAGAAGCATGGGAATTTTTAAGACTTAAAAATAATGTTGTCCAAATG
>JAHXMU010025434.1:0-14367 GCA_019455685.1 Philornis downsi
GAGTTTGCGGTTCATGGATATTTTAAGGAGTTTGGCAGTTATTGCTATAAATAGGATATATGTCGAAGCTATAGAATATGGCTTGAAAAAATGTGTTGAGCTAAAAGGAGAACGTGTTGGAAAATAAAGAAAATTTTCCACAAATTTGTTGTGCTTTCTTTGTAAGGTCGGCTAATTTTGGGACCAACCTGGTATACGAGTATATAAAATTGTGGCGTTTCTGACTGACTGTCGGACTAACTGATGGATTGAATATTGTCCAGGCCAAACTCTCCTGATAACAGGAACGACCATAAAGAAGCCGTCGAGAGATATCGGTAGAGTTTTACCATGGAGGTCTTTCGAAGAGAGATGTGGTAGATGGGCTAAAAGAGCATGACATTTACTGTTGTGTCGATATTTTCTCCTCGGACCTTGAAAATTTATGGCGTATACGATGGACGACCAGTTCCATGCGAGGTATGATATAGCAAAACTGGAGCAGCCTTATATTCTGGTAGCACGGGAGACCAGGGGCCCCAGGAACATTTTGTTCTTGCTTGGTCGTGGCGTTGGACCTCTTGTGGGAGCATCGTGCTGGCTGCGGTTGCCCGAACATGTATTTGAGTGATTTCGCATTGCTTTAGGGTCTCCTGAAGGTAATGCGGGAACTTGGAAAACACTGTTCTTCGTCTATCTGAGGTGTCTAGTGACTTCAAAGGTACTTTGGCTGAGAGAGGAAGCAAGCCCTGAAGAAATTTTCCAAGGGTATGCTTTCTATCTCAAAGGTGCTTCGACTAATTCTTTCGGGATTAATTTGAGTACTCCAAAGGGGCGTTGGCTATCGCAAATTCAAATAAAAAAGGAAAGAAAGATACGAAGGAAAAGAAAAAAACAGTTCCATGTGTGATGGCACACCACGAGTAAGGGCGAGACTCGTGCAAATTACCGCAATTGATTGATTGTCCAGGCCAAGCGACTAAAGTCAGAGTCACGAAAATAGGCGTATACCTACCCCTTATAAAATAAATGAATGACAACAAACGATTTTACTATTACGATTTCCGATTTACTAAAAAAAAGGCACTCTGACACCATCGCCCAGCTCAAAGGGCTTGAGCTGGTGTCATAGAAATTGGTGTCCTTCCAAAGGAAACAATGGGTGCTGTGGAAAATTCATGTTTTTAGGGTTATAAATAGCGAGAAAAGGTGTAAGTCTGGTACTATGACAAAACGCAAACAGTTGAAAATCAGAATCCTTTATGTTCTTTCAGATTAAATGCTATTTTAAGGGTAAAACAAAATAAAAGACACAAATCTGGTAGAATCACCAAGCTCAAACGGGTCTATCATTGTGAAAATTTGTGTCCATATTGCTTTTTTCAGAATAGGCAGATGATAAGGAGTATCCTGAAACTGCTGTCTTAAAGACCAAAATGTTTAAATTCGGTACGATGGCCTAGCTCAAGTGGCTAAAGCTAGACTCACGACAATGTGTGTCTCTCCTCGAGAAGAAGAAAGTTTTCAAATTCTTTTGGTGATTAAAAGGAATTAAAATTGTACTACTGGCCAGAATAAACTGGTAAGCCTAGAATTATGAAAATTTTTGCGTTCATCTGTCGTAAAAATTATGAGCAAAGTAAGAATGTAATTTGGCGACATTCGTACTTTCAGGAGGTAAAATAGGAATGAACGTGGAAATAACTAGGAATTGTGCTTTCTCTTTAAAGCACAGGCAGTTGGATTTAAATAAGTTTAGGAAAGAGACAAAAATAGTGCCAAACACTGGATGAAGCTACAATTAGGAAACTGTGTTTTTATACTATTGAACACTTTACATTCGTGGCGTAGTCGCACTCAAAAAATGAAGTTTTTAAAATTCTTACTTCTAAAAAGTAGAACAAAAATAGGGTCTAAAATTTGTGTTATATTACACCGACAAAACAAAAAACGTTTAATCTTGAATCATTAAATTGGACATGTAAATTCACCTACCAGCGTCAGCAAGACATAAGAAAGGATTTAAAAACATTCGCACCTCGGGTGGATAAAACATGATACAAATAATACAAACAGTTGATGCTGGAAGCACCAAAATCAATCCCAATATTGCTGTTACGACGTAGGTGTAATAGATAATTGGAACAAATAGCTGAATCAAACAATTGAAGTTAAATTTATAAAAATGTGAATTGCGATTCTTCGGCCAATTTAGAAATTTCGTGCTCTCAAGAAGATAAAAGATCGAAAATGGATTTATATTCTAAAAAATGATTGAAACTGATTTCCATCATTGCATTCCTCTTAGGTCGTACTAGGGCAAGGTTTGGAGATATTTATAAAAATTATACTCATGTTAGACACTTTGCTAATACACATTAATCTATTCTTGCGTTCGAGCATCATCATGATAGTAAACAAATATTTGTTAAGAATATCCTTCTCTCAGCAGTACAGAAAGTTTCCGAGATATTTGAAATAGTCTCTCCTTAAGAATTAATCTCCCATCCTATTCAAATCTATATCATTTAGAATCTCTGCATCGTTTCCACTTACCAGTTTCAGTTTAAAACAACACTAAGCATGACCGAGTCGATGTTTCATGAGAGAAACACATACCATTGACCAAGAAAAATACCATTAAACACAATCTTAAGCATTTGAGCTATTTGGCAATGTTTCAAATTTGAATTAAAACATACCTAGATTCTCTGTTATGCATGTAAGAGTATACATCGACCATGTTCGTATGGCTTTAGTATATTTGGTTTCTTACCGCATCGTTACAGGATGTTTAAATTCTAAGTGCAATTGATGTAATTGTTGTTACAGCCATTGCATCACAAATCGTTTATACACTTTTCTAAGTACTTCTCGTATGTGCCCAAAATTGTTCAAGTTACAATTTTAAGAGCTGCTTGAAGTATTAAGTTTTAAATTGGTTCAATTTAAAAAATAACGATGTCTATTTTCAAAGCCTATTTTCTTTTAGAAAAATGAGGGAATTAGTGGCGGTGATAGAAGAAAAAGGTTACTGAAAAAATTTATGTTCACAATTCTTGTTTTAAGAATTTATTTAGTTGAGTTATCCAACTATTAGCAATTTATGTGAACACATTAAAATTCATAATGGAAAATTAACTTCTGTCATTATTGGAGTTGTATTAATCAAAGAAATTTTAGTCAAGTGAACTAACATACAGTCATCAGGGACTAAAGTTGAAATACACCCTTTAATTTTCGAGTTTTACGAAAATGAAACACTTCACAGAAATTTTAAGTACCTAACTTTATTCCACATTAGGAATGATTAAAAATAAAAATAAAAAACTTTGACTTGATCGAAAGTAAATCAGTAAAAAAAAAAAAAAAAATCATTGGTCAAAAGTTTAAACACATTTCTACAAAACATCTTTAGTTCAAATATTCGATGTGTGGGTTCCAGAGGAGGCAACAATTGCTAAACTCCCCGCTGACGTCGCAGTAATAGCACAGGCGGGATACTTTGAGAAAGTCCAGTTATATATAAACGAGGCAATTATGATTATTAAGCTCTAGGCGGAGTTAGTGATCCAAGGCAGAAATCCAAGGCAGAAATCCAAGGCAGGATCCAAGGCAGAAACGGTGCCTTTAAGCGAGAGGGATGTTTTTCAAATGCAAGTGGGTTCCAACGCACTAGCCTCATCTGAAACCATTTAGTACGTGAACATGATGATCAATGACCGATAGAACTATAAAAATATATAAAATATATAAAAAATATATAAAATTTATCTATATATATAAAAATAAATAGTGGTTTGTTCCGATGCCTAAAACTCCAGAACGGCTGAACCGCTTTGCATAAATTTTTGTATATGCGTCTGGGTGGTGCCCGGGATGGTTTAGATTTACAATTCCAATTGGACAAAGGGACGTGGTACCTCCCATACAAAAAAAAAATTAAAAATCAATTATTTCTGCTCCTGCTTACGGTATTTGAACAAAATTTGGTGCGTAGGTTTGCAAATATAGGCGGGATTGGACAATGGGGAGTGGTACCTCCTATACAAACCACAAATTAAAAAGCAATTATTTCTGCTCCTGCTAACGAATTTTGTATTTCGGTTGAGTGAACATATTTTAAGTTCTTCTGCAAATATAGGCGTTTCTTATTATAATAGACCGATTGGCATGAAACATTTCCAATAAAAATAAAATTTGAAGGCAAAGCAACGTTTGCCGGGTCGGCTAGTACAGGGTTGCCCATATTCGACGGACCCATGTTTTTTAAAAAAAAATCAAAGAAAAAAAATAAAAATTTGGCGGTTGGCAATCTTATTCATTTAATTTGTTCCAAGTAGATTTGTTTACATCAATTTTTGAATATGATATCTCTCAAATGGCCGCCTCTGGCGTTGATGGCGTATTGTGCCCTTTTTGCAGCATTTTCCATCGTTTTCGCCAACATTTCGGCCGGAATAGCGGCTATTTCTTCACGAATGTTGTCCTTGAGCTCTTCTACGGTCCTTGGCTTGTTAATGTAAACCTTTGACTTCAAATGTCCCCACAAGAAGAAGTCAGCGGGCGTCAAATCGGGCGAACGCGGTGGCCAGTCCAAATCCCCACTTTTCGACATCAAACGGCCCGGAAACAAATTCTTCAGAAAATCGATTGTTATGCGACTTGTGTGCGGTGGGGCGCCGTCTTGTTGAAACCAGAACTGCCTCATACGCTTTCGACGAATAATTGGCATCACAAAATTGGTCATCATGTCGCGATAACGCTCCTGGTTGATGGTAACAGCATGGCCATTTTCGTTTTGGAAGAAAAACGGCCCAATGACCGTTTTCGCACTAACGCCGCACCAAACTGTGACTTTTTCGTCATGAAGAGGCAATTCTTGAATCTCCTGAGGATTTTCAGTGGCGTAAATACGGCAATTTTGCTTATTTACGGTCCCATTCAATGTGAAATGGGCTTCATCGGACATGATAATTTTGTTCCAAAATTGCTCGTCATCATCGGCCATTTCGATGACTCGTTGGGCCCATTCCAATCGACGAGGCTTGTCCGCAGGCAACAATCTTTGCGTCAATTGAATTTTGTACGGAAACAAATGCAAATCAACGCGAATAATCCGTTGTAAAGTGGACCGAGCCATGCCCAACTGCTGAGAACGGCGTTTTTGGGATGTTCTTGGGGACCTCTCAACACTGGCTCGTACGGCAGCGATATTCTCGGCCGATCGCCTTGGTCGACTTTTATTTGGCCTCTTCGGATTAGAAAGAGCCTCACCAGTCGATGAGGTAAAAATCTGCTTGGACTGACGCTTCAAACGCGGTATGTCATTAAGCGATCTGACATCTCTGTCAAAAGTTATGGCGTTGCCAGATGGGTCCGTCGAATATGGGCAACCCTGTAAATATATAAAAACATAAGGAGTATTCGTGCAAGAAAGCATATGATGTGGCAAATATCTTGGCCAAGATGATGCCCAATGCAGGTACACCCCAAGGACAAAGTAGGAGGATATTACTCGCACGTATGACCAATTCCATTATACTCTTCGTATTACCGATCTAGGAAAGGATAATGAATAATACGACTAGGAAGAACATAATTTCACTCTTTAGAAGAAGCTGCTTACGGATCTATAGTGGACATTGCACCACATCTGTTTAGCCGAACTATAACTTTACACAATTCCTAACGGGCTATGAGGATTGTAGGAACTATCTATAGCGATTTGGCTACAACAGTTCACCTAGGTGCCCAAGATGCCCCCATGTGGATAGAGATGAGGAGCATGTAGCATTCAGGTGCCAAAATTTTGAAGAGAATCGAAGGGGGTTAGGTCGACAATGGGTTTAAGCCTAAATGTACAAAGATATAAAGAACACAATGCTAAGATCGGAGGAGGATGGGATGCGGTGAACACCAACATACAAATGATGAATCAGACACTACATAAGGAGAAAGAGCTGCGCTAGGCTCAATTAGCGACGGAAACATGACGTAGTAAATTGAGGACGGCAATAAGCGCTAACTTTACCTAAGGGGACGTACTATCAGATGACAGTACCGTGGAAAAATGGGAGGGAGAGTGGGGGTGTTGTATTAGTACGTAGGCGACTACAGGCAATCATCTTTACAAGACTCCACAACTCCGGCGCGTCAAAACGAAAAAATAATTAAATAAAAACTGGCAGACACCGCTTAATCAATCGTTAAACAAATTTAATTAAAATATATGTGGTCCTTTAGATGCTTCTGAGTGTTACATTCTCGACATATTAAATGATGTGTAATTTCGTTCCTTCGGGGAAACTGTAAAAATATAAGATGTATTTCCAACAAAAAAAAAAAAAATAAAATAATAAATAAAGGGTCGCGCATAAGTAACGTTAACGCGCAACGTGAATGCGTTCTTGTACACCATTTGGTATTAACTCGTGACTCAATTGCATCTTGTATGGGAAAAGATGTAACATATGAAAAATTCTTTGCCTGACATTTCTAACTGCTGAGAACGTCGCCTGGTGAAAGTTTCGGGGTTTTTCTCAATACCTGCTTGCACTCGAGCAATGGCCACTTCATTTCCAACTGCACGAGGTCTTCCATCACGCGGAGGATCACAGACAGCCCCTTGTTGCCCAAAACGCTGAACCAATCGGTAAATTGGTGGAGCGCTAGAAGCATTTCGAACATGAAAGAATTTTCGATATGATCTGAAGATTCGAATGCTGACTTTCAAAGTAAAATTGAACAACATTGGTTCTTTGTTCTGTGCTGAGCCCTTTCATCATGAATTTTCCAAGTAATATTTAGTTAATTCTGTAAAGAGACGAAAAAAAGATGTTCACTGATTAAATTTTAACGTTGCTTATGCTCCACCCTATACGAACTTCACTAACCAAAGTTTCATAACAACTACATGCAATATCTCATTACGGGCTTTACCCTATGAATATTCTAGTAAAATTTCTTCAGCCGTGACATCATAAAAAAAACAATATTCTTACTGAATGATACTTAACGCATTTCATTTTAATTGTTTTAATTAAATTCGTAAATGTTATACTTTAAGTGGTTTTTCATTTTCTAAATACAGCAACCTCTTTCGCTTATAACAAGCACTTTCCTCTGAAGATTGACAAATCTCAAGCTGTTAAAGCAATTCAAAACTCTCTATTCCCAAAAAAAAAGAAAAAATGATTTACTAAACCACCAATGCACCCATTCACATTTCTACCGAAAAGCTTTCAATCTTTCATTTACAAAGGATCTAAACCAACACTCTCATTTAGGTTTTATGGCCATTCAAAGGCCACTTCATTGATTTTCATTCATGTCATTTTAAGTGCGGTAAAATGCATGCAGTTGTAGTTGCCCACTTGCAGCATGAGGATTGAGTGAATACTATTGAATGTGTTGATATGTCCATCGTTTTGTTTAATGCAAACTTATGTAGAATCAAAAATAAATAATTTATGCAGACGTTTGTGCAGCTTTAATTTTTTTTAAATGAAATTGATGAAGATAAATATGAGCATTAACATGAAACAGTCTGTATGGTAGATATGGATTTTATTGAAGAGAATTTGAAAGTTTTGATAGCGACGTATATGATATTATGCACAATTCTGGAAATTATTTGAAAGTAGAAGTTGAATGTGGCAGTACTGTATAACAAGCCATACACTCTTATATGATAAATGACTTGAAATGTTTACTATGCAAATTATTGGTTGAAAGACTGGCAGAACTGCTGGAGGCTTAAGCTAGAGATTCCTAAAAACTTCTTCAGATGCACAAGTAAATCGCCCCTGATCTTGATGTTCCTGGTACGCTGCTGAAATATGCCGCGTATTCGATTACTACTGCAGCAAAAGAATGACTTAACTGGGACAAAATCGGCCGACACAATAATAATAATAATAATATCGCATAGTATTGGGTTGCTCATTTACTGGTTTTAAAACCACCGATTTGGTAAGACTCTCAGCTGTTAAATATCTATCATTTGGAGTGTTATTTATTTAGTGAACGTTTTGCATTTATGAATATGGATCTTTTAGCAGTCGAAGAATGCTTAAAAACAGTTAAAACTTACTACAAAATTGCTTTCAGTTGAACAACTTTCAGTCGAACATAGTTTTCTTCAGTGATGAAGCTCATTTCTTACTCGGTCGTTACGTCAAAAATTGTCGCAAATGGAGGTAGGAGAACTTAGAAGTAATTGTGGAAATGCCACACACATAATCACACGGAAAAAGTGAAAAAAAAACAAAACTTAAAAATGAAAATGACGCTGGAGGAACCTCAAAAAGATCCGCACTGCAACCATAATGGCAAAAGCTTTATAATGCACTAAAAGCTTAATCGAAATAATAAAGAAAAAAAAGGTAAATATTACAGAAGGAACTTACTGTAAAGGTAATACAATAAATTTGAATTAATAAAGAATATTTTGTGTTTTATTGATCAATTCCCGATGCATTTTTGATAGAAAATATATCTAAATCTTTATGCATATCTTTTTGACACTTAGATAAACTGACACAAGAAAAATTCATCATTTAAAATATCTCTATTAAAGAGCGGAATGAATTATATGGCCGCCCTAATGCGAACAAATCATTAAAATTGCTAATTATAGCATTTTCTAATCGCTGTTGCTTAAACACAATTAATTACCAATCAATTAGCATAATACGTTAAGAAGATAACAACGGTCACAACGACAACATTAGAGGGCTTAAATATATCAGCAGAACAGACGATAACAGCAACAATCATAGTAATGCGATTTACACAAGACTTAAGGGCATTACAATTGTACAAAATGGGAAATCCCAACGAAACGCATTAATGAAAACACTTGCGGCAGTTAATTGTAAGCTATTCAATTGAATTCTATTCCCAGCACAATGTTGTAGGCATGTACGGCGCACAGTGAGATTCTAAGTGCAAAAAGTCTATTTTTCGAATGTAAAATATTAAAAATGTAATGATGCAATTTTGTACGGAATTGTTTAGTTAAGAGAAATTCATCATTGCTTTTTTGAAAAAAATAATTTTTTATCGCAAAATAATTACTTAAAAATGCTTGGGAGAAGTAAAGCACAAAACGACTAAGATTTTAATGCAACTTGAGGGCCTGTATATGCATATTTGTTGTTCGTTTAACTATTTTATGTCATGATGTTCTAAAAGTATGGCATTTTGTGATTCTTTGAGAAAAAAAGACAACTGAATAGCATAAATAGTTCCGAACCTATTTGAATTTAAAAAAAAGCCCTAGAAATTTCAGTGTTCTAAGTTTTCCTTGGATGAAAAAAAGGTTAGCTCCGGCGACCTCTATGCTTTGACTGCAATAAAATGAAGGAAGGGAGTATATTATTGCGATTGATAGAAAAAAACCCTTATAATATTTTATACTGCTGAACAAAGTTATAAATTTTATGAAAAAAGTCACAAGAAATTGCGCTACAAATTAAGCAAAGAAATAAAGACAAAACACGTATATCGTTATTTTTTCTGAGTAATATAGGCGATGGGCGTGGCCGATTTGGATGAAACTTTTCAAAATTTTTATTTCCGTAGTACAGATGATCCATGCCAAGTTACAAGAATTTCTACCTAACAGAAAAAAATGTATACGAAAATTTCATTTCTATTTGTATGGGCGGTGGCCAATGGGCGTGGTCGATTTGGATGAAACTTTACATTTTTGCTACTCTACGGCATAAAACGCTCTATGCCGAATTTTAAGACTCTACGACAACTCCTTATATTTATTGCACAAAAATGTATGAAGCAATCCCACTGTGCGGCGTACTGATTTATAATGCTCATGCAAATGATAAAGAAATAATGAATTGATGTTGAATTGATTTCTAAATAACCCCCGTTTACGTCCTTTAATCAAAATTTAATTTAAGACAAGAATCTGTCGTGTGCTCATGACAAACAAAACAAACGCATTGTTAGATAAATCCGGCAGATTTATTTGTTAATGTGAGATTTGTTTGTTGTGTGAGGGGATAAAGTAAACAATCTGAGGGTGGCAGAAGAGGAACGGATAAATAAACGGCCATCAGCAAAATGCATCGCAATGCGTTTGCTATAATTTGAAGAGGGGAATAAAGAAAATTAAAAAAGAGGAAACATAAAAATTAGGAGGAAAAGGGTGATTTCTGCCTTCTTTCTTTCTGATTGAAGCTCTGAAAACGGATCGGCTGGGGCGGCAGAAAACATCACCCATATTTGAAAACAAAAGAGGCACTACCTTCCAGTCTTTTTAAAGTGGTTTTATTGCCAAAATTTTCGGCACGTAAAAGTTGTATATCTTAATCAAACACCGTTTTGAGATAAAATAACAGCAGCCGCTGCAACATCAGCAGGTTGCCACGATCCTGCGTTGGAGGCGCGAAACAGCATCACCAAGCTTGGGATGCTTGGCAACCTTAAGGTTTTTGGTGTGCACTGCGGACAAGTGATGATAGAAATAGACGGACGAAATAGAAAAAAAGTATTCATGTTTTTTGAACATAAAGAAAAAAAAATTCTATAAACAGTTAATTACCGTGAAGTGTTAATTATAGTGCTACACGTGTTTCAGGAGGTATAGCGTGCGTGTCTGGCTTAGGGCGAGCTCAAGCATACTGTCCGTCGTGAATTTTTTATGGAGACTGCTTGTCGCTAGTCCCGCTACTTAGCTTTCATTGTGTAAAAAAAGGTAATCCGCAAAAAAAGTAATACAAATCAAGAAAATTACATAGAACATTGATTTTAATGGCTTATCCTAGACCATTGACGGATGACTAGCCTTAAAAGCCACAAGTACCTGGGCAAACATCGACCTCCAATCATGGCCAAGACTACTGAAATCCATGAACGAGATCTGAGAGCCCTAAGAAAGGCTGATCTCTAAGCGACACGCCCTGATCGCGAACACATTTTCCTAAAATGTAAAATGGCGCCCGCAGTTAATTAGACGCCGCTCCTGACAGTGGGGGCAAGTTTTTGTAATTATATATTTTTCCTTTTTGTTCTTTTTCTAAGTGAGTTTTGTTTCTATATAGGAGATGTGTTCAAAAATAAAGTGAATTTTCATTTGTCTCAAAAAATATTTATTTATTCATCAATCTAATCTCTAATTTATCTCGTTCAAAGTAATCCCACTCAGATATAACACACTTGTGCCAGCGTTTTTTCCAATATTCGAAGCAGTTCTAATATGCACTTTTTGGTATGTCCTTGAGCTCTCTCAGCGATTCGGTTTTTATCTCCTCAATCGTCGCAAAGTGTCATGGGTCTCTTCAATCTTGGGAACAGGAAGAAATCGCAGGGGGCCAAATCTGGTGAATACGGTGGCTGAGGCATGATAACGGTGTTGCTTTTCGCCAAATAATCTCTCACAAGCAAAGCTGAGTGAGTAGATGCATTATCATGATGCAAAAACCATGTATTTTTTCCATAATTCCGGTCATTTTTTTCGTACTGCTTCACGCAAACGGCACATAACTTTAAGGTAGTACTCCTTATTTACCGTAGGATTTTGTGGTAAGAACTCCTGATGCACTACGCCATGATAATCGAAGAAAATAGTGAGCAAAACCTAGACATTTGATCGAACTTGGCGTGCTTCTTTTGGCCTTGGCTCTGCTGGACTCTTCCATTGGGACGATTGGGCTTTGGTTTCGATGTCATAACCATACGAATGTACCCATGATTCGTCACCAGTTATGATGCTTTTAAGCAAATGTGGATCATCGTTGACGTTATTCAACAATTCCTGAGCCATGCGCATGCGACGTTTTTTTTGGTCAAAATTCAGCAATTTTGGAACGAACTTCGCTGCCACATGCTTCATGGTCAAAATTTTCGAAAAAAATTGCATGGCAACCAATATGCCGACATCCTCAGCAACTTCTCTAATTGTCATTTGACGATTATCCATAACAATTTTCTTCACTTTCTTAAAATGTTCATCGATCGTTGATGTGTTGGGGCGTCCAAAGCGAGCGTCGTCATTCATATCTTTTCGACCTTGTGTGAAAAACTTGTATCACTTGTAAACATTTTTTTTTTCACTCAGAGTACTCTCACCGTGTGCCACTGTCGACATCTCAAGTTTTGTTTTTTTTTTTGAGCAATTAACGCAAAACACTTGTCTTATTTATGCCTCTCACAAACAAACTAAACATGCTATATGGATAAATCTGTCAACATATCTTCGAGACGAGTGTACGTAGTCCGCGAAATTTGAAAATTCCTCAAATTGCCTCACGTTTTATGAAATTTCATTTTTTAGACAGCCAATCCAATTTTAGATCCAGACGAGCTCAGATTCCACAAATATATATGAAATGCGAAACGAAAGTTAATGAATAAAATTTAAGTTTTCACAATGCCACAAAATTGAAATTTTGTTTCTAAAGGAAGGCGTCAAGGTAGTAGGGAAAATTAACAGTAAGTAGAGGTGCTGCAGACGAGATATCTGCATCTCTACGAGAGATGTCGTGGAGGAATTCTTTGTCGATTCCTGGAAGGTGGGCTAAAATTTGGCAGACCACCAGCCAAATGTATAAGTGATCGTGATGTAAATGTGTGTGAGTTGCGTCGTATTTGTTATCTTGCTTCGGGCTTCCCCTTTCTATTTTATCCTCATTTGTCTGGCATGATGCAATTTTCTGTAGCTATCTGGCAATACTTGATGAAGTTTGCAAAACCGCTGACAGCGACAAGTTATAAAACCAAAATATTTAATTTTCAAAAGTCGAAATTTGCTTTGTCCTTCTGTAAGTCTTTGGGCTATCGAAAAACTTAAAGAAAATGTATTGGTTTCAATCATTGTTTTGTTTAGTGAAAAGGCCTTCTTCCGGCAATATGGCTACGTTACAATTGTCATATTTTGATTAAAGTGCAATCAAAAGAGCTGCAAGGTCTGACACTACGTGCACATAAAACAACAGGATGGGCTAATAAAGTCACCGCTTCGTATTTCTTCAAACACCAGACCGACCGGAAGATAACTTTGAATGCCATTCATTTTCATGCCTTGATAACGAACTATTCGTTGCTCTAAAAGAGAGCCCAATCATCCTGATGACATTGGGTTCTAACAAATGCCAACATTGTCAAAAATATAGCTGTAGAGCTACTTGCTATACAGCCCGTGTGGCCTAAGACGACAGCATGATGTTAAATTTATTTTTTGGAAAACTGAACATACGGTTTCGCATCAAATAAACAAGAAACTGATTCTTTGGCATATCATGAATGAAGTATGGAAGAGCTTCCCGTATTCAAAGAGCTTACAAGCATTCTATTTTTACACTAACCCAGCGGGGCCTTCAGTTCAACGGTGATTCCAAATGTGACAGTTTGAGAATCCTTTATTAGATTTGGTGGTTACTCGACTACTCGAAGCGTTCGTTGGAAATGTCGAGGTGACCATCGCTCAAAGAAAGATTAATTGGCTGTATAAAAAATTGACCCTTAATCATGCAAACCGCTCCACAATTGGTTACCATGTTTCGGATCAAAAAGCTTCTCATAATTCTGAAATCTGTTAAAGAAACATATTCCAGAATATTTAGAATAATTTACCTTGCAACTAATCTATTTGTTGCCCCATTTTGTTCTCTCTACATATACATTGCTAATTTTAAATCTTAGTTGCTTAAAGTTAAATTTATGCCACATTACAGAGTGGCGTACCAATTGTGCTACTATAAGGAATTCAAATAACTTTTTTTTGATCTATGTATCTCATTTATTTATTTTTTTATTATATAGAAAATTCAATTTTATTTAAATAACTAATTGGTTTTGAACATGATAGACCGTAAATGACGTCAATTCTCAATCACGCATATGCGACAGTTGATCCAAAAATTATTCATTGCGGCCTGAAGGGTTGATTTCGGAATTGCCACAATTATAGTTTTAATGGACTGCTTCAACTCACTAAAATTCCTTATTTCCTTATAAAAAAAATTCGTATGCAGTCAATTTAGGTGACCTTGGAGCCAGCGGAAATTGGAATTTCTGTATTTTAATTTGTTTGGGAATTTTCGTTGGAGCTGCGCCCTAATCAATCTAGCTATGCGAATGTGCGTTTTACCTTGATGGAATTAAATGCTGTTGAAGTGAATAAGCTTTCGGCTCAGTTATGGGTAAAAAAAACTCCCTCAACATCTTTAAATAACGGTCCTCATTGAGGTTGATATCGACATTGTGTTTGTAGTACGGTGTGCGCGCCACCCTGTATTTAATTAGTTGCAGCTGTAAAACTTTTGCTTTCATTCGCCCACTATTGCCTCTATAATATGTTACAATTATAGTTTTAATGGCCTGCTTCAATTCACTGAAATTCCTTGTTTCATTTTGTATACC
>JAHXMU010025437.1:0-13061 GCA_019455685.1 Philornis downsi
TTGATTGTTTATTTGTAAAGATTTTACTTGAACCACAAAATGGTTATCATTCATTTCGTTAGATCCCTGTTGCTTTTGCAGAAATTTCCGAATTATGCGTAAATTCACACAATATCTATTTAAAAGTATGAATACAATTTTCTGCTTACACATACAAGATTTTCTTTTTCCCTTCTTCCTTATTATTTTTCTTTTTTTTTATAAAACAGCAAAAATGTTAAAATTAAAAGTAACAGAAAGTCAAATCCCCCTTACAACTTGCGAAAACTCCAAGAGAGGCAACGTCTGTAATACTAGTCCATAATTTTTCCTTGCCAGTGGAAATGTGGAGGGGAGCGAGACATGCCACACCAGCACGCAACACCATCAACAGTGGGAAAAACTCAACACAAACTCATACACTTCGTGGTGAAGTGAATGTTCCTCCTCCAAAACGAGTAGCAGCACCAGCAGCAGCAGCGTCTTAATAAAATGTACATGCATGGAATGCATTCCATGCTATTCATTCCATCCCATCCCTTTTCATTCCTGCGGAATGTTGGATGCAAGTTTTCGGGGTATAAATAAAATTATTTAGTTAAAGATAAAATGTTGATCTGTCTGTCTGTCTGTCTATCGGAGAGTCTGAGTTGGTTCCATACATAAAATAATGAATAACAAAAAAAAAAAAAAATGTTGCAGAGCAGACGAAAAATAATAAAGACTTCTTTGAGCTGTTTTCCCTCTATTAATAGCATTAAAACGACGATGATGGCGGCGATGGCGTCGACGACCGCGATGCTTGTCACAAACATTTATATAAAATTCACAATTTTATAATTAAAGTGCATACATATAGTTTGGAACATTTGAATGCAGAAAATGTACAGAAAACTTTAAGAATTTAATGCAATTGGAATATACTCGTATATATTCCAATCTATATCCTTGAATATGGAAGAGCTGAAAACAATTTGCAATCAGATTTCATTTTCATTGGGAGTTAGTTTTGTTCAGGTGTGACTTCAGTACTTGGTCAAAATAATAAATACATTGCTCAATTCTTTAATATTTTCGCAGTCTGCTGTAGTCTTTTTGGAAAGGATAGTTATTTTACTGTTGTTTATCTTTATTCATAACAAAATATATAGTAAAAAGATCAGTCATGGTTCGAGAAATTCATTGTTCTCCGGAGGACAGAAAAATTGTTTCAAGGCTCAAGGAAAGTGGTCAAAGTCTTTGTTCTATAGCAGAAACTATGGTTCGGTCGCTATATTTTATGAAAAATGCTTTAAAGCCTTAAAAGCTCGTCGAAACGAGAGGAAAACCCAAAAAAAACTTCAAAAACAACAGATATCCGTACTGTAACACTTGCGAAGAAGGACCCGTTTGTATCTTCAAGAGCGATTTCAGCAGAAACTGGAAATGTACTTTCATCGCGAACGGTTCGTCGTAGACTACAAGAAGCACATTTACCAGGACGGATAGGCAGAAAAGTTCCTTCGCTTGGACAAAAAAAAAAAAAAAAAATTTAAAGGCTAGATTGGGGTTGCAAGAAGTGATTCCAATTGGTCCGGAGGAGACGGTGAAAAAATGACGAAATATTTTGTGGAGCGATGAAACAAAAATTAATGTATTTGAAAACAACTCTGCCCGGAATGTTCGACGCCCTAAGGGTGAGGTATCCCATGTTCGCTTTACAAAGAAGACGGTCAAGCACGGGGGTGGCAATATTATGGTCTGGGGTTGTTTCTCGTGGTATGGTGTCGGTCTGATACATCGAATTACCGACGCTATGGCCAGATTCCACTACAAAAATATTTTGGAAAATACAATGTTGAAGTATGCTGTGGAAAGTATGCCTCTTAAATGGACATTCCAGCAGGATAACGATCCGAAGCGTACTTCTAAGTTGGTAAAGGAATGGTTCCAAGACAATAAATGTTGCCCTTCTTGACAGGCCAAGTCAATCTCCGGACTTAAATCCAATCGAAAATCTACTGAATTTAGTTTTTGTTTTTTGTTATTGTTTCAGTATTTATTTTATTTCTAATATTATAACAAAATAAATTACTATTTGTTTTTTCTTTTAATTTAAATAAATTTTCGTCTACGAGCCTTTAAACAAATATACATAGGATGTACTTATTATTTTGACCATATTTGTATATACATGTTCAATTGGCATTCAAACACCCCATCAATTTGCAGTCTGATGTCGTGATATGATAGACATTTTACCAGATTACCACCAAGCACCCACTTGACAGATAAAATGATATGAAATTTAAAGACAATTTATAACAGCAGACTAAGCAATAATGTTTTTTTTCCTTAAAGCAAACGTTTCCATTGAAAACTTTCCATTTATATTGTCAATTTCGGGAAAATTGTATTCACCGAGATCACATGAGTTTAATGATGATCTTGATGACGATCTCGTCATGTGAGATTTTTCTGTGTGTTCCTCCCTCTACACGCAAAAAAGTAAACAAAATTTTTTTTTGATAAACAACTTTTTTTGTTGCCTAGCTATTAAAAATATTTAAACAAATTTTATGCCGGAAGAACAATAAATATACATTTGCATTATTTTATTACTAAAAGAAATGTCGCGTTAATCATTGGCTATTCTCAGGGAGGAACCCTTAGTACGCGTCTTTGTATGGGCGTAACACGAGTTTTCTGGTAAATAGAACAAATAAGAAACCAAAGCAAAACTATTTTACACACTTGCCAACAATTTTCATGGATTGTTGTTGATTAAGCCCATAAACAAAATTATATTTAAAAAAAAAATGATTTATGAACGCACGAGCCTATGAATGCCCCTAAAAATAGCCAACATGTTTAACTATATGTTAGAATACAAAAAGTAAATGAAAGACTAGGGAGCAAGGTCGATTATGATAATAGTTTATGCTAAAATGTATTGTTGCAAAACTTCTCGATAAACTATGCAGCTGTAGATATTGTTATTGTAAATTAGGAACACACGCATAATCCCAAGATTTTTTTATTTTGTTAATTTGTTTAACTAACTCCTAAATTGTTTAAAAAGAATTCAAAAAAAAAAAAAACAGTTTCAAAATACAAAAAGTTATCAATAAAACAACAAATTTGCGGTTTGAATTACGGCTATTATCGAAAGAGACAAACAACAATTTAGTTGCTTAAAAATTTGGGAATGAATTACAAACTATACGAAAATGTTGCCTACTTTAAGGGTTAGGAATAACTTGAAATGATTAAAAGGTAAAATTACACTCTTGTCTCTTATACCCCGAATAAGAATTTATACTTTTTATAATAGTAAATGGTCTTTACAATAACATCATGTATATTACATTGCAATCATGCAAATTTATTATCTACTTTTAGGCGAACAAAATCGCAAAAGCAAAAGCACTCAAAGAAAATATTAAAAACATTTTTTGTAATATTGGAAATGTGTAATTAGTGACAAAAAAAAACAATGTAATTCTTTAAAACCTTAGTTTCCATATAATAAATTCTAATAAATAGAAGCCTTCATAAAAATTCAGTTTAGCTTAGGTTTCGTTATAGAAACTTATTTAAAAATATTATAGAAATTCGTTTCTAATTTGCTTCATCGGAACAATCGTTCACTTCAATCATTTCCTAACTTAAACGAAACTAGAAATCCACATTTATTCGGCTGCTCTATCGACACATAATGAAATAGCTATTTTCATTCGAAAGTTTCATTTCCAAAACAAAAACAAAATCGAAATCTTAGGAAAGAAAAAGTCGTAGAGCCAAATTGCAAAATGTATAAATATAGTCTGATTTTTTAAGACTTAAGTTTTACAGGTTGGCAGCACTGGTTGGTAATGGCGTCCAAACGTCACTTGTCAAAGTGAAAAGTGTACAGTATACTCTGCCATTTCATTATGGAAAGACTAACAAACCAGCAACGATTACAAATCGTTGAAATTTATTATCAAAATTCGTGCTCTGTGATAAATATGCATCGTTTGATACGACCATTTTATGGTCATCATAATCGACCTGCTGAATCAACAATTCGTGTCGTTATTTCCAAAATTCGCACCGAATTTACTTTGTTGGATATAAAACCATCGACTCGCATGCGTAGAATGCGAGCCGAAGAAAATATTGCAGCCGTAGCGACCAGTGTTAATAACGATCGTGAAATGTCAGTTTGTCACCGTTCTCAGCGATTGGGCAAGGGTTACTCAACCACAAGAAATTTTTTTTGCCCCAATTGCCTGAGTTGAACTTGGTTGACATGTGGTTTCATCAGGATGGTACTCATGAAACAATGGATATGTTGAGGGATGAATGTGGTGAGCAGCTTATCTCTTGATTTGGGCCTGGGAGTTGGCCCTAAAGATCTTGCGACTTAACGCTTCTTGATTATTTCTTGTGGGGTTACGTCAAGTCGTTAGTTTATGTGGACAAGCCGAATGCTATTGAAGCCTTACAGGATAACATAACACGCTTTATTCGTGAAATACAGGCGGAAATGCTCGAAAAAGTGACGTGGACCTTCCGAATGGATATTTTGAGACGGAGCCGCGGACATTTTCATGAAATTATCTTTCAAAATTAAATGGCAAAAACGAATTTATCGATTCCAATAAAAAATTTTAATATGCGATGCAAATTTGAGTGTTTTATCCGATTAAAAAAAAACTACGATTAAAAAATCACCCAATACATACTTTAAATAATTTATTTTCTAAATTTCCGATAACAGGTTCATAAAAATTTCTCCGGCTTTTTTAAAAAGGTTTGTTTTATTTTAATTGAAACGTTTGAAATGTAATACAAAAACAACATTTTTCATGAATTGAATCAAAATCAAATAAATTGTCCTATCATCGCTAACGGCGAGATTTGCAGACATCGATTTTGTCTAGTGCATAAAAATATAGCTCACTAGCTGCTTGGGTTATGTTATGTGGGCAGACATAGATACTCCAACTCATTCTACGTCGTAGGATATAAATATCATTTCAATACCTTTTTGTGGTAATCCTTCTTCCCACCTGCTTACCAACTAATTACTGAAATTTATTGCTTCCCCTTAGGCTTGAGAAAACAATAATGATTAAAGTATATCTTAAGGCTTCACATTTCTAGTCATAAATAATCTTTAAAATTTTAATAAACTGACAATAACCCAAAGCAAATTACTTTCTTACCAAATGATAAACGGATTGGTAATTTATTTTCTTTGTCAAATATATTTGTAAATACCACATTCGTAATTAAAATTCTGATTTCATCTTTATCCCAAAACATTATAGTAAATAACAGGTGCACATACACACACTTGTATTTGCTAAATACAATTTTTCAATTATTGACTCTTTAAATAACCTATCTAGCTGCTCAACGTTTCTAGCAAGGGCAGCAGCAGCACCAAACCCATTTCGCTGATGTTTAGCCTCCAGGCAAGCAGCCTAGCTTACACGTGTCTTTCAGGCTCCATTTTTGGCACCTTGATTGCATGTTTAATAACCATTTAAAGGTAATATTTATTTACCTTTTCCTTTTCTACCTTTCCTCCCACAGACGATGCTCCAAACACCAATCATGACTTTCACACACGCAATGTAAAGTTTATTTGATACTGATATGTGTAAAATCCAATCTTCAGAAGCCGAAAACAATATTAGTGCCGAAAAAAACATGATTGTGATGATGATGATGATTTCTTCTTTATTTTGTTGGTTTACATTTTTTTTGAGGGTTTTTGAATTATGTAGTAGCCACAATAGGAAAGCAAGAGGAAACTTGTAAAATTTAAGGAAACTCCCACTCACACATAAACATTTGCTCACATTCAAACAATTTATCGCTCTAATGTCTTCCGGTTAAGGGGGAGAGAACGATGGTTAATGCTGGAGGGTCGAGAGATAATGTTAGAAAAATAGTAGAAATAGAAATAGAGAAATACATTTTACCATTTAACATTTTATTATTCTTTAGGAAATTATTGTGTATAATAAAATGAATATTTTCGTAATTGATAAAAATAGTACTGCTCCTACTTATTCCTATTGAATTTATGGATTTTAACCAGAGAAGTTTGACCCATTGACCATAGGCGTTGTGGTCAAAGAATTAATATTTGGACTGCAGGGTATGTGGTAAAAAAGTGGCTTTAAAGGAAATATGATTCCTCTTAAGCTTATCATCAATTTGTCATAGTAAAGATATTCTTTAAATTTTTAATAATTATAAACAAGGAATTGTGCTTTGAAATATTATATATAGGTATTATAAAGGGAAACATTTATGGCAGAATTATAAAGTGAGGACGTTATTCCGGTCTAGTATTAAAATTGTTGACGATAAAACTTATCGGAAAACGTAAATGCACTAAAAATTAATCTCACAGTAGCAAAATAAGAAGGGTATACTGGTAAAACATGTCAAAACCAAATGGATATCTGACGAACGAAATAAGCCGTGAGTAAGAACTATATCAAAATGGGGAAAATTGAGTCAAATGCCCATTATCAAATTTTGGGATATGTTTGGTCAAAAAATGTGCTTGCTAATGTTGGTTATTAGGTAAACAATGCACCAAAAACAACTACGTTAACAGTTCAGTATAGTCAAGAAGGAAAATATTTGACATACGATATGTTGATATACGAAACCTATAGAATCCCATACTTTTAAAACTCACCTTGAGAAATATGGTCACAGAGGACAAATTTTGTAACGCCTACAGATAGAAGAATGTCGAATTTCCAGACATGTGAAATAATCAAAAAAGATGCTGCTATGTAACGGTGCGTCTACATCAAATACATGTTAATTTAACAAATTACTCATTTTCAAATTAAACTACCCTCGTCTTCATTGGTCGTGTTTTTCTACTCTTATGATATCACAAGCATACACACAACTGTCTTTACATTGAGATCAGATGGAGTGTGAGCGTGAGAATATCGTGAAATATTTTTGCATAATAAGACATTTAATACATTATCTCGATAGGCAGACACACACCCACACACAAACACAGGCAAGAGCTGTAAACGTCCTTGGTTTGAGGCAGGCAGAAACTCCTTCAAATACCAACACTAATCTATACAGATACGCACGTGGGATCTTTTAATGCTCACACACATACTTCAACCGTTTTTATAGCAGTGTTAGTGTGTTGACGTTATTGTTGTTGTTAGGTAGTTCAGACACGTGTAAACCCCTCTACTGCTCTCTCTCTTCGTCATCTGCTTGAGTGGTATTGCTGCGTTTGCTTTAATCTTTTAAAGCCCATAAACAGTTTTATATTCTTTTCACAGCGGTACCCATTTTCGGCTCCTTAAAATGTCTCCGTACTCGCATTTAAAACCATCTTCAGATTTTCTTTTTTTTTTTTTGGTTTGTTTTATAGTAGAGGACTTTGACTTCTTTACGATTTCCCTGAAATTGCTTGAAACCGATTTCATTTAGCTTCCGGTTTGTCCGGGGCTCTCCTTTCTCATCGGCTTGTTTGCATTAATGTTACGTCATTGTGGTAAAAACGCGCCTAAACTTTTACGCACAATCAGACGTAATAACGAATTTCGTTGCGTGAGGATAAAAATAAACAGCAATAAAGTGCGTATGCTTGAGTTGTGTTTACGAGTACACGCGCTAGAGTTTTTCTTTTCCTGAGGTGTGGGTATTTTGCGTTGTTTCTTTTGGGTGGATTTTTTTTTAAAGCGCAAAGACCAAAACAAAATACAAATCTGGCAGTTTTGATAAGTTTACTTTTGGTTGGGATTTTGCTAATGGACGGAAGGCTATAAAATTAGATAATAAAACTAAGACAAAAATTGTAATGAAGTACAAAGCAGAAAAATATAAACAAATGTTGTGAATTTCTTTGTGTGAAAAGTCTTGAGCGTTATTGAAGTATTTTAATTTTAATGCTCTGTATTTGTATTTATATTGGAAATATTCCATTGAATGTTTAACACTCCTATTGTTAATGTAATAACAAATAATTGTTAGTTTTTTTCTTCAATAACAATTCAATTCACGAAATGAGTATTTAATGCTGGAAATAAAATGTTCAACTTAAATATTTATAAAATTTAATGCTAAATCACTCACCCCTCCATTTCTCTATATCAATATTTTGCTTTACTCACAAAAGTATGCTAAGATTTCTCTCAAAATTCTCGCCTTAACATATTCATTTGTAGCTATTCCTTGCCTTTCACAACATTCTCGCCTAAAAGTATGCCTTCATATTCGTAACAATAATGTCAATGGCCGTAAAAGGTGAAAGTTAATCTTTGTATACACACGTTACAGCATAAGAGTGGGAAGAAAACAAATCACATAGATACCACACCATCATTTTTGGCGTTTGCTCCTTTAACCCATTTCCATGTCACAGAAAACTTGACTCTCTTAGCCTTAGCTCATTCAGCCTAAAGGCCATTGTGAAATTATCCTTAAGAGAACGATTATATAAGGCTTTTGCTCTCTGAACGCTGTAGTAACATTTCAATTTTCACGGGGGGAAAAGACGCTGAAACCGTTTACCACAGTGTGCTTCCGTTTTGAGTTCAAGGTCCATTTGAGAACGCATGTCCGCTCTGGGGATTTCATTGTAGGCTTTATTTATTACGAAAGTTTAGGTGTAAAGGAATTATGAAAAATATTGTAAGTATTGTGAAATGTCGGAATATGAAGAGCATTACTTTTAGACTTTTGGAGTCAAGAGATTTACTACGTTGTAGGAGTAAAAGATGTAAGTCTATGCAGCCTACTTTTGTTGGCCTTACTTAATGTATGTCATGTTAACTTATTTAATTTGAGTTAAGATTAAATTGCTGTGAATTGATGATATTGTTTAGGCATTAGCAATAATAGAGTTTTCTATAAAGCCTTTTTAGATTTGAAAATTTAAAATTTCATTTGTCTGGGCATAGATTTTGGATTTGTAATTGTCCAACAAAAATAGACTTCATCCTAAATGCTGACAATATTATATAAAACGCACTGTGGAACAAAATTCGAATGTTGATTAACAGATCTGATCTCAGTTTTAGGCTTTTAATAGAAATTTATTGCAGTTTAGCGTTAACGAAGCATGCCTGAAGGAAACTTCGATGGAAATACAGTGAATTTTTAGTTAATTGCAGGTTATCTGATGAATGTTGATAACAAGATGTCGAAATAAAGGTTAAAGATTTCGAAAGAGTTTTGATTTCAAATAACTCCACAATCCAAGATATCTAGACTTTAATATAACAAATTTTTTCGTGTGGGTTTACTACAAATAGGAAATTTACAATACATGATCGCCAAACTTGGATAATTTAAAACAATGCATTCGACTGATAACTGAGGCCTCGGTCGGTCACATATACGCAAATTATATAAAAATTGATTTGGAATTTCCTTGCAAGGTTGTACAGCGGAAAATATATATATATAAAAGAGACATTAATAGCTATTACAATAAATCATTTTAATTATCGTTAGTTGACCTCATGTTACGAAATCTAAACTTAACGACGAATAAATTGATATGAATTATCCTGACCGAACGATGAAGGGTACACGAGACCAGTAAACAGTACCCAAAAATGTTATTTGGAATCATTAGGTTCATTTCAATTAGTCTAAAAATAGAAATACGCATCAGATCGTTGAAAATGAAAAGCTTTTCCATATCTTCCATATCTCCTTATATCATAACGTGATCACGACTACAGAAAACTTGATGAACATTTTAAGGAAGCAAGGAATTGTGATAAATCACTAGGTAGTTCCAAAACTAATTGCAAACTTAGGAGAAATCTGGATACGCTGCATGCTTTCAGGAGTTTAAAAAATACATCGTTATAAAGAAACAGCTCAAAACTAAAACTTATATTCTTAGCAAAGAGCAATGGCGAAATATCAAAGTTAAGATGTGTTTCTATTGATTCCATAAGGACTTTGTTTAAACCTGAGTGTAGCTTTTCATTTCAAACCCGAAAGACATCAAAGATAGGCAATTTGTTATCTACTTCTAGGGTTTAAATACATCGTTATAAAAGAATAGTTTAATGTTAACCAGAAAAATATTCCCTACATTCTTATCAAACAAAAACAGTGAAACCTCAATATTAGTATGATTTTACACTGCTTTCATATTAACTTTGTTTATTTCCAGTCCTGAGGCAATGTGCACCATTTCAAACGAAATTCCTTTTAATTTAGCATTAGGATTTCTTACATTTAATCTCGTTTAATATTTAACATTTTACGATTTTGTTTTGATTACTCTATATTACCGTTTATATTGAAATTTATCAACATACCCTTAAATTCTTTCTCATTTAGCATTAAGATTTCTTACATTTAATCTCGTTTAACATTTAACATTTTACGATTTTGTTTTGATTACTCTATATTACCGTTTATGAAATTAAATTTATCAACATATCCTTAATATTTAGCCTTGATGAAGAAAGGATGCTCTTAAACTCATATAATTTTCTCAATGGTTAATCTTGCTTGAAGTATAATTAATGTAATCTAAGCTATTTCTCTTTGAGCTTTTAATTGAGCTGGTTTTGCAAGCACCTTTAATTGTTTTGAATTTATATGGTTTCATCCTTTCGAAAAGGGAGCCTGTGACGTACTTTTAAACGCATGTTGATTTTATACACTAATTCTTACTTAATATTATTCTGCGTTAATATTTTGGCATTTGTTTCATGGCATTTGTTTTGAAATATATTCTCATACCTTAAATATTTTATATTTTAAATGAAAAAGAAGAAGTAGAAAAGAACGTAGTTTACTTTTATGCGCATGTTGTTTTTTACGTCGTTAAGATAATGAATTTCATCTTCTCTCTGAAATTCTACTTTGATTTTTTCCTTCCTTTCTTGACATTTGTTTTCAAATTTGATCTCATGCCATAACACTCTCTACATTTATGCTGGCTTATAGTATACTTATTGGCGGCTCTCACTTATAGACTACCAAGACAATTTAATTGCGTGTTCTTTTGCTTTTTTAATATTTACTTTGATATCTTAACTCCATAAAAGTATGGTATACTTTTAGGCCCTGGACGTTTTTACTCTCTTTTTAAGGCAATGCCATGAAATATGAGCGACTGTGACTGCTTTGGTGTACTAACAATGGATTACTCTCTCAAAGTTCTAGCAGACTTTTAGGCTTCGTATAAAACATTTGATTTTTTTACTTTATCTTTGTTGTGATTTTCTGTATCTAAGCATAACGAGTGTGAGATGAGAGGAAAATATGTTTTTGTTTACGTTTTCAAATTATAGTAGGCCTAAAAGACGAACAGCTGAGTTGGTCCACGTTTGCGCCTGGGAACAACTTGTTTTGTGTTCTTCCTTTCCAAATACCAGAAACATCAAAGTTGTTTTCATTTTTATGTCTCATCCTTCTTTTCCTCAAATTGTTGTACTCTTAACAAGCTTTTGTGGGTGGTAAACTATGTTATGGACATTTGAAGGGGTCTCGGAGAGTTAGACGGTACAATGTGGGACCAGCAGTCTGGGTTCCGATGAGCCTCCCTAAAGTGGCACGTGGCAATATTACCATTATTTAAAAAGCTTGATTGCATCATCATTAGGTTCCTTTGCCCCCCAGCATTACTTTTCTTTCCCAACATTGCTTTTCACTCCCCAACGATATCCCACTACATTTCCTGGGTTTATTTTTGGACAAAAAGTAGCTATATTAGGAAAATAGGAATACATAAGAAATTCTTCAAAGAAGTATTAGACGGAAATAGGGTGTCATATGAATATTTTGGGTATACGAATTTTTCTTTTCTTTGAGAGTTGAAGTGTTGCGTTTCATATGTATGTATGAAAATTGTTGCCTTTTTTAAGGCGATAACCCTTTTTTATTGGGCGGGCTTTTTCTGCTCGAAGGAAAAGTGAAAGTTTAAATTGAACTTAACACATTTTGAGTTTCTCACCTTTACTACTGGTTATCTTCTTTGGTCCCATGGAATCCTTTTATGTTATAAATTAAAACAAAAGTTTTCATTTGCTTGGTATATTCCGCTTTCTTGTTCCTTTTTGTGACAATTTTTGGTGTTTCTTTCCCTTTTTTTTTTGGAAAGGGAGCCTAATTTATTCTTTGTGTGGGTTTTTGGATCCCCTTTAGTTTGTCTCACGTTTTTTGTGTAGTTGTAGCTAATCTGATTTAAAAGCAATTTCTGTTGTACGGTTTCTTTTCTATGGCATACTTTAAGGGATCTTCTAATCAATTACGCAGTATTTTGAATGTTCAATTGACTGGAAGTGAGTGGAGTGGGGCACATTTGTGGGTGCTTTTATACAAATGACTTTCGCAATATCTCTTAGCAACGTGCGCCACACTATTTTACAGTGCGAAGATGTAGGTTTGGAAATTGTTATTTACAATTTCGCAGAGAATTTGAAGTAATTTAAATGTAAGGATAGTAGGGCTCTTGATTTGGTGATCCTTAAATGTAATATTACCACCTTTTACCGTTGTAAAAAACGAAAACTGAACTACGAGTATATAAATTTGTTTGTAGCATTGCGAAGGGAACGGTATTATCGTAAAGTTTCTGTGACCCATGACCGCAATGTAGTTCCATGATTTTGTGTCGAAGGGGTTGTATCTTTATTAGTGTACACACTTGAACTAAATTATTAATTAGTTATTAATTATTGTTGTACGCAACAAAAGTTGTGACCTCACTGGCATTAAGGCCCCGCCGAGGCATGAGGCATGAACTTTAAGTGGTGGGGTAATATAATTCCACTATACTGTATTAAAGAAACGATATTATAAATTTGATTGTTTGGATTTAGCCTAATAAAAACCATGACAGCGAAAGGGTAGTAGTTAGTTATTAACAGGACGGCGTAAATTGTATGACGTATGAGTAATTTTAATAAAATTGTGGGATATAATATTGAATACGTGACCAATTATTTGAAATATATTTAATATGGATGAAAATTATTAATGCAATCAGATATAAATTACGGGAGTATTACTAAAAATTAAAATTAATGATACTTAATTGAAAAACTTATATATTTAAAAAGGATATTCGTTTAACT
>JAHXMU010025438.1:0-13046 GCA_019455685.1 Philornis downsi
AAAATTTCGTCGATTTGTTGTGAAAACATTCGAGACACACACACACAAAAAAAAGGAAAACCAAAAGAAAATAAAAGAAAACCTTAAAAAAATAACAGAAAATATAAGACACATGCACTGAAAGCCAGCATGTTCCGTGATTAATCATTAGTTTTCCCCAAGTTTCCTCGGGGGTTGCTTCCCCACATCTCCGTACACTGGGTGATATCAGGAAGTGAAAAACAAAACGGAAAGAAACATGAAAATCACCATCATTTGTGAAAACAACGACGAAAAATGCAAGCAAACAATACAAAGTAGAGACAACAGAGTGTTTGTTGCACTAACCGAAAATTGCGCTCTCCCGTAATCTCTCGCGCGTTCTTTAATGCATTCTCCCTATGCTTTTATGCTTCTCTCACACGCCGCTTATCTCTCCCACTCTCTCTCTCTCTCTTTATGTTGAAATTTTTCTGGCATTATATGTTGCACGGTGCACCCTTGAAAATCTCTACAGAGAGTTTGTTGCAAAAAGGATTTCTTGCACACTTGTCCTCGCGCATTAACTTGTAATTGAAGCTACCACTTATTCGTAGCACACTCTTGGATGAGGCCTATCCCACCAACTGACAGGACAACATTTACTTCATTTATGGCCTTAAAGAGTTTTTTTCTTCGAAAGAATTTTGTGCACATCTGATAAACTCTCCGCCTCCCTAAAACCAGAAACTTGTTGTAGTTTCTGCTGCTGCTGCGGCTTTGTTGTAGCGTAATGGCGCATGTCCTTGGTCATTGCATATCTCTCGGGTCACAGCTGAGCGATTGCACTTTAAGCGTGCTTGGGTTTTCACCTTATTATCTCTGCAGGCCAGGTCATCCATTTGTTTCCATGTTTTATTAGGTCCCATCCATATCGTACAAGTGTCCTACTTGTGATTTTTCCCTCTACCACCCTGTGTGATAGCTTTGTTGTATCTCCATGTACTCTCCTCAAAGCCCCGAATGTTCGTTCACTGTCTCATGGTTGGTTTTATGTCCAAATCTCGGACTTGATCACAGTTTGTGTTTTGTAATTCTCGTCGAAAAGGATGTGAGTGTGTGAGAGCTTCTAACAGGATAAAAAATTCACTGTCTAATTTGAATACCAGTGTATGGCTGTGAATGCATGTGTATACTTGTAAATATTTATGTATGTATGACAAAAGTAAGAAAGCGATTTGTTGCGATTTGGGTCAATTTTATGTGCCAGTACATAATATACGACCTTCACACGTTATATACATACATACACACATACATACATACATTTGTCTGCATGTATGTATGTACATCCATACATGTCTCCTCAATTTATGCAGTTTTTTTCATTGTGTATATAATGTGTTCATATACATATGAAAAAAAATGAAGTAGACAGAAACAAAGTTGGACAGGCGCCAAAAGTTCGGTCGGGTCAAAGCTTGTGGATTGTGGTTCCCACTGGACCAATTTTATCGATTTGTGGAAACTTGTGTTCCATAATGCTGTGGAAATGTGCCGAAAACTTCTCCACGTAATATAGCGAATTCACTTGCCTTCAAATGAAAAATCTTATTTTACATTTTTCGACAACCACATCCATTATTAGGTCAGTCTCTTATAATAGTTTATAGGCTGAGATGGTTTCTTTCTATATACAGCCAGAAGGGAGCATTTAAAGTTTTAAGTATATTTTGATCAAAGGTATTTCATGACTTTTGAAGGCGATTGAGCAATGTCCGTCTGTCTGGCTGACGGACATGATAACTGTCGTAAAGTTTTATGAAACGTTATCAAACTTATCAACTTTGTTAGACCGTAGACCGTAGCAGATGGACTGTATCGACCCATCTTTTCTAGTGCCTCTCATATAATTTGAACGATTTTCAATGAACGACTCAATTTTCTTACATTGGTTTCTGTAGCAACTTAAATTTTTGCCCCTTGTAATTCTTTATTGTGAAAAAATCAGCCGAGAACCACGATCCCTCCGGGGGCTTCCAAAACAAATGACCGATTCAGACCATACATTCTTATATTCACATCTTTTATTTGGTTGGAAAAATTTGGGGAAATTCGACGCACATTGAATATTTGCCAAGTTGAAGTCTCAGAATGAGAACAACCTGAATTGCCACTCATATTTTTAGTATCACTTTGAATATTTGCCAAGTTGAAGTCTTAGAATGAGAACAACTTGAATTGCCACACATATTTCTAGTATCTTTTTGAATATTTGTCAAGTTAAAGTCTCAGAATAAGAACAGACTGAATTGCCACACATATTTCTAGTATCTCTTATACAAATTTCGATTCCAATTTTACGATTTTCTGAAATTTAATCTTTCGTCTGTAATTTCTAATTAGTCGGAGTTAGAAGTCTAAACACTTGTCCATTAGGCAACAATTTTCTGTGAAAGTAAATAGAAATAACCACGTCCCTTTTGGTTCCCCAATACAATACAAATAACATATTTACTTTTAGTTTCCCAGCAATTGCAACTTGATTAAGCCGAAATACTCATTTTGTGAGACAAATTCTGGGAATAAAAATTGACTGCGTTGCCGCCGTACCTCATATAAATTGGACCATTTATTGGAACTATAATTTTCCGCTATATAGACTAATTCGTAGACTGAAGCTACTTTAATAACATTGCATTAAAGCGCTTGTTAATTAAGGGAGGGGAACCGACCAGATAACCACGCCCTCTCACACAGATTACATAATTTATATGTATGTCAGTTCACCTGACTTTATTGTGATGAAACATCGTCAAACACTCTACTGAAACATCATCACGACATAGTTTTTGCTCTACTGAAAGCAAGCGCGGCACGCATCTTGCGCACAACTTTTTCATCTTTGAATCTTCGGTCAATATACGATGTATAGCACTTTTGGAAGTGAGTATCATTTCATCTGACTCACGCACGCACGCAGTCGGCGACCATCCTATACCATTTTGTGAATTTTCTTAATAGTGTCTGGCGTGAACACCTTAATTCGTCGAACAATACGGTGTTTGTTTTGGCAGCTCATACGGCCTCGTTTACACTCTGTTACCCAATATTTTACAGTCGTAAATAAAGGAACAGACTCTACCAGAGTAGAATCTATATTGGTTGGACTGAGACCTTCCAAATGGAAATATTGAATTACATAGCGGTGACAAATTTTTTCTATGTTTACAAATTCACTGATATCGTTCAATTTTGACGGCTCAAATAAAAATACGAAGCAACGTGCAACCTCGAAACTTAAAACATGTTTTATAAAGTTGCCCTTTTCACGAATTTTTTTTTTTTCAAACTACTGGCACCATCTATACGTCAGGTCGGCTAGTTTGGGACCGCTCGCGTTCATTGCAATCTGGTTTAGTTTTTCAACTCTGTCGAATTTGATCAAATTTTGCCAGAAATTGTAATTGTAGTACAGGGGACAGACATTTGGATTACGCCGGCTACTGATTAGAAAGTAAAAGTGAGATTGGGTGAATTACAGAAGATTTTCATTTGGGTTAATTGTTCGATTTGTATCGAAGGTACTAGAGGCTACGAATTGCGGCCAAATATGGCTCGATCTGATAAAACATTAGACCCTGCCAAGCATTTAACCAGCTTTTGTGTCTACCAGTCGGTCATCCTAACAGACAGATGGACATATGTAGGTCAAGCGATGCACAAATTCTTTTGGTTAAATTACACGTGATACGTCAAACGTTTCCTTTTTGGGGGTAAGGGTTTACTTTATATGTTATATATATTATATGCAATACATATCTTTATTCTTTTAAATAAAGTTGTAAATGTTAGTCTAAGACTATAAAATTTATTGTACCGAACGGGTCCGATTTCCGATCATCTACTTTGGTTCTTATTTTCAATTTATTAACGGCAAATCCGTTTTTACTTCAAATTTTTTGAATTATCACTGTTGCAAAAATGTGTAGAGATATGAACTCCAAAAAATTTTCTCACATTTTTCTCATATGAAAAAGTTCTGGAGGGAATTGGTCGATAAAATGCAACATATTTATTTTTTCCGAAATAAAACATCCATGACAAGGAATAATTCAATCACGAAATGATTTTTCAAATGCATTCTTCGAAAAAGACTTCATTTCTGGCCGCAAATTCTCTTTTATGTATTTTTATTAACCAAACTTCGGGCAAACTTTGAGTTTTGGGAAGAGAAAAAAGAGGCAGTTGTAGTCATATCAGACGGATGTGAATATTTGATGATGTTTGTTGAGTTTTTGGTCAGATATTCCTTCTATGAGTTTTCTTCTTCTATGAGTTTTTTGACACAAAATCTGGCTTTTTTTTGACGAATTTTCAGGAAAAGTGTTAACATCGCCTTGACTTTTGATTCACTCTGACTCCTTTTTTTCAGTTGGAAGGTGTAATTTGGAAGATTTTGATTAAATTTCATGTCAAATACGTAAACTCATATCCCATTACAAGTTGTGATGCGTCTGATGAGCGTGGGGTTGGAATTGGCTCATTCTAGCATGTCCTGAAGTGACCTATAACGATTGAATTTTTGATGAAAATTCAGGTTTTTTACCACATTTCGGCTGCTTTTAAATGCACTGTGCACCACAGATTACAAAGTCGATCCACTGTAAGCGTTCACAATGTTTTCACAGATGTATGAAATCCCTCAAAATCTGAAATTGAAATCTCTCTTTTTGACTTGATATTTATATGTCTGAATTTTAATTACAAAAACTGTGCAGGAAAATGCATGCTTTGTATATTCTGGCAAAAAAAGTGCGACGAGTGTGTCTGGCCAATAAAACACAAAATATTTGCTTTCCATTCAAATTTATTGTGTCGACAACAAAGTATGCTCGTTCCGAAATAGTATGTACAAGTAATGTATAGTAAAGAGATTCATTACTTTTGCATGAATTTCTAACTGTTTAGCATTGTTAGAGTGATCTTATTTGACCCAAATACACCATTTTGTTCGATAGCTTGTTTGCCTATTTCAAGATAATAATTCAGTTATGTGTCCCTCATGGAAACCCTCCTTCCTATTGGCCAAAAACTAAGATAGCAGATTTTCACATGCACCTATTGAGGCGAATTTTTCGCTAGCAAAACCATTCGCCGTAGACAGGAACGGCTAATAATCCCTTGGTGATCACTATGGTGGATTAATAAGAATCTCCCAACCAAGCTCCCAGAGCTTGCGTTGTCCTGGTGAGACACAAAGCTGGCAGCTTCTATTCGATTGCTTCCTTCAGGCGGTTCAATTGTTGACTGCACAAGTCCGAATTAAGAGCTTGGCCGTAGGATAGCAGGTCATTGTACACGATTCCCTGCCAATCTATTTGCGGCGGCTCATCGTGATTCGGCCATGACAGTTATCATAACTGTTTGAGTTTTAGCAGGAAATTCAGGCATCTTGGAATTAGTCGAGCGGCAGCGTGTTTAATACAAAACAATTGTGTACAATCTTACGAATTGAGTCGTGAGACAGAAAGTTCAAGGATCATCTCCGGCAAATAAATAATGGGTTTCAGTTCCCATTTCCTTCATTTCATCTATGTTAACTACGGTTGAAGACGTTGGTGGCCGTTCAGAACAAAGTAAATTTTCCATTGCAGCTCGAATATGTTTAAATGCACTGTACCATTCATATGAATGTTTTTCTGATAGAGGCAGTAAAGGCTGATAAAGTTAATTTGAGATAAATTCTTTGTTTGATAATAAACACTCTTGGATTGATCAGCCAAAGTCGACCACTGTAAACAAACTAAATTATAGCTCGCACTTTAGTATACCTATAGAGTATTTAGCCACAAAAAGAATTTTGTCTATCACATCAAGAGGGCCTCTTAAATTATCAATTGCACATACTTTTTGGCCGTAGGTTTTTTTCTATTATTTTCTGTTTGTGGCTAAGTTAAGTCCGTGACATTGAGCTTACGTCATTGTATACGTACGTAATATTCTTGGCAAATGTGTATCACATTCGTCATAGCTTTCAATAGGCCTTCGTTGTAGAAAAATTTAACTGCAGATATCAAAGTGTTCCAATCGTTTTTGTCTTCTCCGCTTAGCCATGGGAAAAATAGTTAGAAAACACTTGAAAAAAAACTTTGATCTCTCATTATGTGCTGTGCCCACAGTAGACGTAGTTGTTTTATGCTGCATCGTATTAAATACTTGGTACACCTGGGTTTGAGGAGTTGTTCTTCAAATGCCTATTCGGTAACATTTGATTGCACCAATTGAACTTCGTTTAATTTCCAGCTCAGCGTTATTTGCTTCAATTGCGGCGGAATTGGGATAAATAAATTTATCTATCACACCAAAGTTATTGTTATTAAAGTTCACCCATTATTTCAGGTGCAAAGATAATTTTTTCATTGAAACCAGTGAAGTGACTTTGCTCTTGTTCACGGCCAAACACATTTTAGAAGGCTGCGGTAAAAAAAACTTTCAATTTTCTGTGGAAGGTACCTTTATTATTAATCATATGGCTGTCTGGCGCTTTTAATAAAGCTAGCAATACGAGGTGTGATCAAAAATAACCTTTATTTTAAATTTTTTCAAAAACTATTTATTTATTCATCAATAACTATCTTTTCCCCTTCAAAGTTATCCACCTTAGATATAATACACTTATGCCAGCGTTTTTTTCCAATCCTCGAAACACTTCCGAAACGCGCTTTTTGGTATCGCCAACAGCTCCTGTTTCGATTTTTCTTTTATCTCCTCAATCGTAGCAAAACGCTTTTCTTTCATCGGTGTCTTCAGTTTTGTGAAGTGGAAAACGCCAGCGGAGGCCAAGGCCGGTGAATACGGTAGTTGAGGCATGATTGCGGTTTTGTTTTTGGCCAAAAATTCACGCACAAGCATCGATGTGGGAGCGTTATCATAGTGCAAAATCCATGATTGGTTTTTCCACAATTCTGTGCGTTTCTGACGAATTGTTTCGCGCAAACGGCGCATAACTTCAAGGTAGTATTCTTTATTGATGACCGTACGATCTTATGGCAAGAATTCATGATGCACCACGCCATTGCAATCGAAGAAAACAGTGAGCAAAACCTTTACATTTGACCGAACTTGACGTGCTTTTTTCAGACTTGGCTCTTCTGGACGCTTCCATTGGGATGATTGGGTTTTGGTTTCACTGTCATAGCCATATACCTTTGATTCGTCATCAGTTATGACCTTTTTGAGGAAATCTGGATCGTCGTTGACGACATTCAACAGCTCCTGAGCGATGTCCAGGCGACGTTGTTTTTGCTCAACATTTAGCAATTTTGGAACAATCTTCGCTGCCGCATGTTTCATGCCTAAAACATCTCTAAAAATTGCTTGGCATGAACCAAACGATATGCCAACATCAAACCTCTCTAATAATGATTCGACGATTATCCAAAATCATTTTGTTCACAGCTTCAATGTTTTCATCGGTTGTTGACGTTGACATTGACATCTTCTCGCCCTTCCTTTAACCGGTTATACCACAATTGAACTTGCGTTCAGCTCATAGTAGACTCGCCAAAAGCCACAGTCAACATTTCAAATGTCCTTGCACATTTAATTAAATTTTTTTTATACAAAACTTAATACAGTTTCTTTGATCCATTTTTTCAAATAGTAAAAAATCGAAGAGAACACCAAAACACGACTAACCTTTTTATCTGTCAAAAACAAACTGACAATCCAAAGTGGCTGATATTGTCAACATATATAACGGACATGTGTACCAACATTATAGCAAAAAAAAAAAAAAAAAAAAAACGAAAAACGAAAATCGAACATCCGTAACTCACGAAATTCGAAAATAACGGTTATTTGCTGATCACACCTCGTAGTTGTGCTCAATTCAGTTTTCATTATTGAATAATTGAGTTTGTTGTCATAAAGTACGAAAACAATTATGATGATTCCCTCTCGAAAAGGCTGTAGTAACATCACTCACTCTGCCGAATTTACAAAATATGCAAAATGTACAAGCAGGATGCGGTGTGTAATGAAGTTGATACCAGTAGTCTTCAATTATCATCTCTATTTTGCCGTTAAATAAATTGCACGAAACATAATAACCGATCAATACCATACGTCTTGAACAACTATATGTATACCGATGCAGGAGCATCTTAGATGTTCTTAAAATGCGATATTTTCTCGTTTAATTGAGCATTCACTCGAATGAATGAAGTTTTATATCGCTTCATGCGTCAAAAAGAAAGGAAGCGTTTGAAAGTACCGTGTATGCTCTGACCACTTGTGTTCCATGATCTTTTACGTTCATGGATTGACATTGTTCTGTCTATGTGGCTGGCTGATGGACACGACAACTGAATCGACGAGAATCTTTATGGAACTTTATTAAACCTCATACAGACTAATATTTTCCCAGGTAGTAATCGGGGATAGTATAGGTAGATGGGCTATATTGATGAGTTGGGCGGTTTTCTGAAATTCAGTTTTTTTTCCATAGCTCCTCACCCGTAAACTGCATCCTGACAGGATTTAAAAAAATCGACGGATTAATACAGGGTGGGCCATAAGGGTGTTGGCGGTTTAAATATTCAATTAAAAAAAAACTACGAAACATAAAAACAAATATATTTGTATTTTTAAAAAGTAGAAGCATGGGAATTTTTTAGACTTAAAAATAATGTTGTCCAAATGGCTTCCCTCGGCTGCTTGACACTCTTGGAACCGAAGTCGCAAATTTTGGAAAACTCGTTGAAAAGTTGTTCTCGGTATTTTGTTACTTTCCTGAATAATGTTCCTCTTCAACTGCTCTAAATTGGTCGGATTATTCTCGTAGACTACCGATTTGAGGTAGCCCCATAGAAAATAATCGCATGGAGAGAGATCGGGGCCATTCAATATCCCCCCCTTTCGAAATGAGTTTTCCAGGAAAAACAAAGTTAAGTCGGTTATTGGCATCATCGGGTTTTAATTCTTGGACTATCTGAATCTTATAAGCCTTCAAATGCAAATCACGTTTCAAAATTCGTCGTATAGTTGTTCTATTGACATCCAAAGACTGACTTCTCTTACGTGTTGACTGTTGCGGATTTCGCTGAACTGAAACACGAACACGCTCCACAATGTCGGCTGATCTTGCAGAAACTGGGCGACCACGAACCGTAATTGGTACTGTTGAGCCGGTTGTTTCGAACATTCTGATCCAACTTCACTTAAATCGTGTAAACTGTGTTCATGCCGATACGAACGTCCTGCAGTAATCACTGATTTATTGTTTTCGTAATACGCTCGGACACAAAATGCACGCTGCACTCCCGTGTACGGCTCCATGGCGACTAAATTTCCAGGAATCGGCGCAGCGAACAACTTATCCCCCCGCGCCTCGCGTTACCGAGAAATTGAAGATTTAAACCGCCAACACCCTTATGGCCCTCCCTGTATAAAGTCTCAGAATGAAAAAGAGCTGTAATGCTACACCTCTGGTACATTCCATGCAAATTGCTCAATTTTCTGAAATGTAATCTTTCTTCTATAATTTCTAATTAGTAGGCTTCTGTAGCCTGTGGCCTGCCGTGACGCTATCGTGTGCATGATTGCAGATTCAGCCCCGCATACAGCCATCCACCTACCATTATTCGAGCGGTGGTCACCTCGATGTGTCTGACGAACACTTCGAGTAGTCGACTCATCGACAAGTCTTTTAAATGATTTACAAACTGTGATGTTCGGCGTCATCATTAAACTGTAGGTTCCGTTTGAGTGAATCTAAAAATAGAATGCGTGGAAGCGCTCACTGAATGTTAGAAAGGGAATTTTTTTTTGTTAGGCTGCAGTAGTCTGGGTTTTCGTTCATTGTACTGGGTAATAATTTTCTATAAAACACGAGAAGAATCGATCAAGTAACCTGTTTAGTTGTATATTTTCCAATTAGTTGTACTGAATTCCGTCAGATTTGGCGCACATCATGAATTTGATAACGGATGTGGTGGGTGGCATTTTCATACCCCCTCTGGTACTTTTTTAGATAGAAATTGAAATTTTCTGCTTAAAAATTTATTTATATATTAGATTATAATGCTTTTTTAAATTTTATAAAATTGACCGACCAGCTGCGCCATCTCTGGTAACTCTACTACAAATTACCTAATTTAACACATGTATTCCTAGATTCATATCATTCACCCAATTTCTATAAGTTCAATGTAATCTAGCACTCATTGGGTATTTAATAAATTTGGTTCTGTGTATGAAAATGGGCTGCCACGCCCCTTACTTGTTGTACACATACAAATTGACAGAAATCACTGGTCCCTATATAATTATTGAGTGGAGAACTTCAGAAAGTTTTAACTCTAGTGGTTTTTTTGCGCTTTAATTCAGCGTATTTTTTTCCTATCTGGTTCTCTGGGAGTTTTGCAGCAACGCAAAAGGAGCCTAGTGAAGATATGTATAAGTCAGTTCATCTGACTGGAATTACTGTACTGGTTTTAGACGGTGACGGAGATTCCTACCATTGTTGATGGGTTCTCATAAAGAGTGGTTGCTTTTTTATATTTACAAAGGAAAACTATCATCGACATTCTTTTTACTTTCTTTTTTTGCAAATTTACCGGGGTTATCTTTACTGCTATAATTTCTCAGGACTTGTCAGAGTGCGGCTTTCCGAAGTCGATTAAGCAATCACAAAACTGTTGGAGCAGTTTTTTGAGTATCAAATCTTGTCTTTCGAACGCCATCTACCGTAACTCGATTTCACTTAACAGCGATAGATGAAGCCACCTATAGAAAAAATAATGGATTTCTGATTACTATATGTATATCTCATTAAAAACAGGAAGTGGGACAATAGATGCTTTAACGATCGACCTACCTCTATTGTAAACGCGTTTATAGGCATAGAAAACGATGTTACACTATTATATAGTGGATTATAATATAAGTTTTTACTGCTGTGGATGAAAATTTGTTTAGAAAAGGTTCCAAAGTGAATCTATTTAATATGTTTAATTGTTGTATCAAAATCTACGAGAGATTGCCGGAAAATTAACATGCTTGACATGAGAAAATGTAACGAATATATAAAAAATCAGGAGATCACTGCAAAAATTCTTTATTAGTAGGATGTTAAGTGAATCAATGTGCTAAATAAAAATTGATACGGAAAACATTGAGCCGAAAAAACGTTTTGAACTTCTTTTGCAAATTCGCTATACTAACTTAACCATACAGTCATGTTATAAATTTAAATTCGCTCGCCCTAATCGATATTATTTTAAAGCTGTGATTTCATTTTACTAAACATTTAAACGTTTCCCTCTCTGCCACAGTGAAACTGATGAAACAAAAAAATTAAGAAATGAACAGCGGAAGAAACAAATCAAGTATGACGACGCTACTTTGCTGGTCAATTGCACTGCCAAATTGTTGACAACTATGATGTCCTTAAAATCTAATTTATATTGTCTAAATGATATTTGCAAAGCAACCACAACAACTAAGACAACAATAAGTCCATATTAGCAGGATTCTAAAAGGGAATCGGATCCCGCCCAAAAATTAAGAAAAAAATACGACGAGAACTCTCGATCATATATATATATATATATATATATTATTATATATTTTTATACAATAAATTCCAAAACTTCATTCGATCCTACCAAAATTTTATATACAAATATGTGTTGTGTATATATATACACACGTATGCATGTATACGTAACATGAAGTTTTTACCGAAAACGACAACAACAACAACCATAATAACTGGAATGCAGTGAGCATCTTAAGGTAAATTATATAGCATTACTAACTTTTACATGATGATTAAACACAAATAATTTCAATGGTCCGAAATATTTCCACTTTCCAGCGTTGGCAAATTTTCTATATGTTAACATTTTTCATTTCCATTCAAAAATTATAGTTGTTTTTCATTTACAAGACTTTTTTTTTGATATTTAGACTCTGGGAATCAGTATCATTTAAGTCATTTTGTAATTTGCTAAAAGTACAAAAACCTAAATTTCCTTAAATATTGTTTTTTTTTTTGTTATTTTTCTGTTTCTAAACTGTACGATAGAAGAGAATTCACAACTGCACACTCATTCATTTGTGCATTGTTTGTTTATTTGTTTTGTTTATTGTTGTCGACAACTGTGTTTATAAATTGTCGATGTTTATCTAAATAATGAACTAGATTTTTCAATTTTTCTCCAAAAATAAAACTAATGTTTATTTCTCTTATTTGCTACACTTCGTTCAGATTTATATAACTTAAAGATAAAACACAAGTTTGTATAGAGTGATTTTTTCGCAGTTTTATTTTTAACCGAATAAAACATAATATAAAAAATAAAACATAATAATAATTTTTTTGGAATCGATAAATTGGTCTTTGCCATTTAATTTTTAAAGAAAATTTCATGTAAATGTTGTCTGCGGCTCCGTCTCAAAATGTCCATTCGGGAGGTCCAATTTTTCGTCACTTTTTCGAGCATTTCGGCCTGTATTTCACGAATAACTCGTGTTATCCTGTAAGGCTTCAATAGTGTTCGGCTTGTCCACATAGACTAACGACTTGACATAACCTCACAAGAACTAATCAAGAGGCGTTAAATCGCAAGATCTCGGAGGCCAAATCGAGAGATAAGCTGCTCACAAAATTCATCCCTCAACATATCCATTGTTTCACGAGCAGTGTGGCATGTTGCACCGTCCTGATGAAACCACATGTCAAGCAAGTTCAACTCAGCCAATTGGGGGGGAAAAAAATAAATTCCTTGCGGTTGAGTAACACATGCCCAATCGCTGAAAACGGCAACGAGTTGACATTTCACGGTCGTCATTAACACTGGTCGCTACGGCTGCAATATTTTCTTCGGTACACACTTTACGCATGCGGGTCGATGGAGATAACAGCACGAATTAACGTGGTCATATGAAATGATGCAAATTTATCACAAAGCACAAATTTTGATAATAAATTTCAACGGTTTGCAATCGATGCTCGTTTGTTAATCTTTCCATGATGAAATGGCAAAGTACAGGGTTGCCCATATTCGACGGACCCATCT
>JAHXMU010025440.1:0-16614 GCA_019455685.1 Philornis downsi
AAAAAAGGTCTAGTGGTGAACGAGGACAAAACGAAGTTATTTACTTTTTACAGACAATTCCCATTCCTTTGGAACGCTGCATAAACGTTGACAATCATAACTTTGGAGTGGTGGTTGAATTCATCTACCTCGGTTCGGTTGGGGAGAAAAAGAGTAAGCTTGGAGTTCAGGAGAAGAGTATTACTTGCAAATAAATATTGTTATGGTGTTAGAAACCGATTTGATAGCAATGGCCTCCTCTCGATGAACAAAAATGCAGTTGTACTCATCACTAGATGCCAGTTCCACCTGTATTGCCTTACAGTTCAGAATCCTGGATTATAATGTAAACGGATAAATCAATTCTAGAAGTCTTCGAGAGAAAATACTTAAAAAATATATGTACCCATTATCGTAAGCGGAGAATGTCGGCGTTATATAAATCATGAGCTATATACGGACATCAACGTGGTCAACTCGTTAAAATACAGCGACTGCTGTGGTTGGATCACGTCGTGCAGATGGTTTAAAGTCCATTTCCAGCACGTGAAATTTTCAACAGGGAACTCAATCGGCGATGCGACCAAAACTCCGATGAAAGGCTTCTGTCAAAAATTGATACTGGATATTAAGAAGGTTACGATTCAAACCCCCATAAACCGAAACTAAAATATGAAAACAATCCACATCCGTTTGTAATTTTGTTTTGCCAGAGAGTAATAAAACAACTGATACGAAGAATCTCCTTTTTTGTAAAAAACTCCGATGAAAGGATTAGGCCTCTGTCAAAAATTGATACTGGATATTAAGAAGGTTCTGATTGAAGATTCAACCCCCCATAAGCCGAAACTGAAATATGAAAGCAATCCAATTCCATTTGTAATTTTGTTTTGTCAGAGTAACAAAACAACTGATACGAAAAATCTCCTTTTTTTGTAAAAAACTCCGATGAAAGGATTAGGCTTCTGTCAAAAATTGGTACTGGATACTAAGAAGTTTCCGGTTAAAGATTCAAACCCCCACAAGCCGAAACTGAAATATGAAAACGATCCACATACATTTGCAATTTTATTTTGCCAGGGAGTAACAAAACAACTGATGCAAAGAATCCACTCTTTTGTAAAAAAACTTGGCATCCATTTAGCTGCTAGCAAAATTCAGATCACTTTGGAAAGTGATGTGAGTGTGGTTCAACAAGCTTGTTGCTTTTATTGAACATATGTGCTGTGAACATTATTCTACTCGGCTTTATTTTTTTCGGCATTATAACTTTCATATGAGAACGTTTTTGTTTTGTTCTTTCCGATTAGCCAAAATTGTTATTATCCAAAATTAATCGCTTTAATTGCCTGCAAAAATGACACCAAAAGAGTTATTGCTCTCGTTCAAATATTTCAAATTTTTCAAGTATGCCAACAAATTTAAACAAAATTAATTGTTTGATCCCTACTACACCACTATTCCTCATTCGTTATTTCTTTAATTGCTAAAATGCCAATCCTCCTCCGAAGAGAACCCCTAATTGAAATATGCTGTTAAAATTATAAGACTAATCTTTAATTGCTTCAAACTCAAACCATTGTAGTTCTGTGCATTTTTCGTGCATTTAATCATCTTTTTCAATTAACTCCTCTTCCTTTGCTAGATATATAAGAGGGTGATGGACTTGACTTTGTATTCATACATGGCCACAGGGGAGGAGGGATAAATATTTACTTAATGCCTTTATGCAAAATATCAAACAATGACAGCAAATGATGCAAAACAAAAAGGTGATTCGCAAATGTCTTTTTTCATTAATTTTATACTGACACAAACAACTGGTGATGGTGTTATTTTCAAATAAATCAATAAATAAATATAAAGTAAATAAATTTGCACTAAATGGACGGAGAAATTCTGTTTGAATGATTTATAGGATCAACTAAATGGCTTTTGAGTTTTGTTTCCTTTTAGTTTATTTTTTGTATGAGAATATTTTGAATTGATTTCTATATTACTCCGGACGCAAGACAAGCAGATAATTTATGAAATGTAATCGAGTATTAAGCTAAATTAATTGATGACATATAATTTACATAGAATTTTAACAATTGAGAAAGGGTGAGCAAAATATAAGAGAGAGATTTTAAGTTTTAATGATAGAAGATGCAAATCGGTTTCAGTTTTATAAGAAGATTATTCTAGATGTGTTAGTTATTGAAATCGCAATTTATGTATTAATCAGGGAAGAAAGAAAAAAACGAATTTTCATTGGAAAACCCGGCAAAATCGGTATATATTACGAAGACGGTTCCAAAACTAGCTGATCTAACAAAGAAGACATAAAAAAGTTGGGAACAAATTTCTTTATTTTTTAACACAATCTCCTTTTAGCTTGATACACTTTTTTCAGCGACATTCAATAGTTTCTATACATTGTTTATAGTAAAAACTGTCAAAATGCTTAAAATCGCCATCAACAATCAACTCTACCTCTTCATTGTTGGCAAATCTTTTACCACTGAGTCATTTTTTTAAGTTTGGATATAGAAAATAGTCCAAAGGAACTAAATCTGTCGAATAAGGTGTGGTGGATGAAGCAATTCGAACTTTAATTCATTAATTTTGTCTTCAGTAATTGTCTTGATGAAAAAACATTTTCTTTTTCGTTACATGCGGACTTCTTTGTATAATTTCATCCCCTGAACGCTCCAATAAATTAGCATAAAATTCGCCGTTGATGGTTTTTCCTTTCCGAAGAAAATCAATAAAAATAATTTTTCAAAAAACACACGCGATGACTTTGCCTGCAGATGGAACCGCTTCATCTTCTTTGGACACGATTCTCCCCTTCCAGTCCACTGCTTCGACTATTCCTTTGTCTCAGGTGTGAAGCGCTGGATCCATATCTTATCAATGATTTACGGTTTTATTGCGGTGAAACATCGTCAAACACTGTACTGATACACATCGTGACACATCACGACGCTGTTTTTGCTCTAGTGAAAGTAAGCGCGGCACCCATCTCACGCACAGCTTTCTCATCGCTTTATCTTTTCAGCTAGCTCACGGATCTTCAGCTGACGATCATCCAATACCATTTTGTTGATTTTCTTAACCGTGTCTGGCGTGAACACCTCGATTAGTCGATCACTACGATATTCGGCTAAATTCTATGGTTTAACTACAACAACACTTGTGAATTTTTGATTGTGATGATCTCATGAATGACACATGGAGAGATTCTCATATTCAGTGACCTTACGCACATTCTATTTTAAGACTCACTCAAAGGGAATTACAGTTCAACGACGATTCCTAACGTCACAGTTTGAGAAGCATATACGAGTATAAGGCTTATTGATTACCCGCTTACTCGAAGTGTTCGTCACGCACATCGAGGTGACCATCGCTCAAATAATGATAAGTAGCTATATGGGGGATCGGACTCGCGATTATGCAAATGATGGTCGCGTGTACTAACTATCGCGCTACGGCCGGTCAGGTATTCCTACAAAGTATAAAAATGCAAAGAAACAAGCAAATCACTTGGCGGAGACAGTAGGTTATCAGTTACTATAGAAAGAGTTTATAGCACAAAAATATTTCTGAAAAGTATTCAGTAAGTAAATCAGTGATTTCGCTAATAAGTCAGTTTCGTTCAACCAGATTAGTAGAAACAGGTCACTCCGGGGGAAGTTGTTGAGAGAATTATTATTAGATGTTAGCGCAAGAGCTATACAGAGACGTTTTGTGGAAACAGACTTACACGCCAGAGAGACAGCGAAGAAGACATTTATTCCGGCAAAGAATAGAAAAGTCAGGCCAGCTTTTGCTAAAGCTCATATTCATTGGAATGCTGCTCAATAAAGAAATGTTTCGTTTTCAGATGAGATGAGTGATATTTGAGATTTTAGAATAAGAAAGCCAAAAAAATTAGCGAATTAAATCTCAATACTGTAAGGGAACTGCAAAAGATGGGGGAGGCCTAATTATACAATTGGATAGTTTTTTCATGCTGGAGTTGGACCCATTCATAAAATAAAGGACACAATGGATCGATTTATATATAGAAATGTAATAAACACCGCAATGTTTCCTTTTGCAGAAGAAACTATGTCATTTATTAGAGTTTTTGATCATATCGATGGCCCTAAACATACTTCGAAATTTGTTGCAGATTGGTTATGTAAGTCAAAAATATAATTTTTGGTGGTCAATCAACCGAGCTTAATCTTATCTAAAATCTGTGAAGTGTTGTACATATAAAAGACAAATAGTGATTCCCAGACAAGTCTGAATAGACAGACTCATTTAGACTGTATAGTGTGCATTGTGACACCACGGAAACTAGAGATATGGATGTCCCTAATTTCTCCTGTTAAACCATCCCGAGCGCCTCAAGAAGTTCTTAAGTCGGACAATATGTACATCGCTCAGATCTTCTAGGTCCCTAAAGAAATAAAAGCGAAGTGCTGATCCCCGCCTATTTGGCGGGACAAGTGTAGAGCAGGTGTTCTATGGGCTCCTACTCCTCTTCATCTGTACAGCTCCTGCAGATGTCACTATTCGCAGCCTTCAATCTCACTGCATGTCATCTAATTAGACAGTGTCCCGTCATGATGGATACAAGCAATGAGACGTCAGTTCTTGATAGCGACAGCAGTGTGTATGAACGCTTCAGATCTAGGCAAGGCCTTATCTGTCTTGATTGATTACAGCCTCGGACAGATGCCCATCTACCATTTGCTCCTAAATAAGCTATATCTCGCAATATTAGCTTGCAAGTAGCTGTAGGCATGCCCACGGACTCCAACTCGGCTGGAGTCTGCAAGGTAGTCCCTAGTCTTGCTAGCTCGTCCGCTTTGCAGTTCCCTGGTATAACCCTGTGGCAACCACATAAGGTAAATGTTGAAATGCTGAGCCATCTCGTTAAGGGATCCGCGGCATTCCAGAGCTAATGTTGAGTTCAGGACGACAGAATCCAGGGACTTAATGGCAGCATGACTGCCAGAGAATACGTTAATCCTCACCGTTATACCTCAGCCATTCTGCCACTTTCTTAATGGCCAAAATTTCGGTGTGATAAACACTACAGTGATCAGGGAGTCTTCTTGCTATACTTAGCTCTAGGTCTTTGGAGTAGACACCGAAACCTACCTGATTATAAGCAAATATTAAAATACAAAATTCAAACTTGAAAAACGTTCGTGCTACGTGTATCATTAAGCATTGTATCCGCCATTGTATTGCTATGTAATTTCAGTTACTTGAGTTATCCACCAGTGTACGTAAACTAGTTTACTTGATTGAAATTGCTCTACTGATCATTTGATGTTTTCTCAATACTAAATGGTAAATTTTTAATTTCAATTGATGTTTTCTCATTAGTAAGAGAACATTCTCATATCCAATTGATCTTCTTCCATTTTCATAAATTTCATAATTAGTGATTCTAATGTTGGAAAATTTCCTTACTATCTGGTTAATTTTTTCCTCCATACCTAGTAGGAAAAGGCTTTTCAGGGAAGTTAAAAAGATTCGCTGATCGTGATCTAGATGTGATGAAAAATTAGAAAATCATCAACGAATTTAATTAACAAGGGCTTCCTACAGCAGGGATGCTGTTGTTTTTCACAACTTTTCACCGCCTTTCCACCAGATCCTCTAAAGCCATGAAAGCTCTTCAGATAATTTTTCATCACAATTTTATTTTTTAATCAGAATTCACATAACTAATTGATTTAAGTTATTAACGAACAACAATTTTAAATACATATTAAACAATTTTAAGTTTCTGAATCACAAGTAAAACAAAAAAACTAATGTTTACTATTTTTATAATGACTGCTGGTTGTAATACTTAAATGTCTTCGGCCTCCTTGCTGTATTTAAAGAGAGCTTGCAAGAAGCGGTAAATACAATACTTATGGAATGACTTCCATTTCTTTTTTGCTGGGTAAGGGGCATTTTCATAGATAATTCAAATTGTTACAACAAAACGTTAGGGAATTTATGCCTATAATCTATTTGCAATTTTTTTGAACGTAAATTATTTCTTGCACACTCCTCCCGAATTGTGTTTCCTTCGTCAAATTGTTTTTTTTTCGCAATTTATTTCATTTTTATTTAGTTACATATATTGGACTTGTCAGTTGTCTTTGTTTGCGGGGGCGTCTCAAGTTATATATTTGACCTTGTGCAAGCTCGCATGTTTGTCTAAATGAAAAAACAACAACAAAAATGAAGCATGCAAATATTTAAAATTTCAAAATGTTTCCTCCTCTAATTATTGCCATGGAAAAAGGCGACGGGAGAGTGAACAAATTGTTGTCTTGTCTTATGAAATTTGTCAGACATTAAGCGAGAGATAATTCACAAGGATTTTTCTTTTTAAATTTCAAATATGAATGAATGTCATGTCATTCATGTGCGCGAACGTCAAGTTCAATGGATTTGTTGTTTTATTTTTTGATTGGATGTAGAAATTGTAAATTATAAAGAATAATTAAAGAAAAACTCTTATGAATATTCGCTATATTGTAATAATAATGGATTTACTTATGGAATTTAAGAAAATATGGGGGTAATGTGAAAATTGTGTAGCCTCGCATAGATCCGACATTGATAAAGTTATAAACAGCGTTTTTAAAACCAGCACTTCGCACATCCATAGAATAGGCCAGACGCTGATGAAATGAAAAAGGAAGATAAGAGTTTTTAAACCCACCACTTCATATATCCAAAAATATGCGGCTCAAACAGGATAAGGGTTTTTATATTAAACGCCTGAAGAATATTAATTTTCAGGTTTTTAATTTTTCGACCTTTTACCGTTGTTCTCTGTCACTTCTGCCGGAAACACATTTTGGTTTAGAAAATCTATTACTGATGACTCAAATGTTTATGTTCCCTTCCCACTATACTAAATCGCACATGTGATATACAAGAACTAACGTACAGACACACATGAAGACCACCTTTTCAGCCCAACACATCCACCCACACCAAGTAGGCCTTAACCTATAACTGCCAGTTATAAATAAATTTGACAGCGTCTTCATGTTCTTACATATCTTTAGCATCATCATCATCATTGCTGTCCTCACCACAACTCACTCCACTCCATCCCCTCTTTGCTTGACTGTTTACAAATTAATTGTTTGGCTGGCTAATTTTCAAGAATATTAATAAAAATAAAAAGTGAATTTCTTGTATGACCGACCGCAGACGGTCTGTTTGCTTGTTTGTTATCCAGTTCAGTGGCGGAATTTTTCATTTTTAGGGATTTGCGCTGCTTTGCGTTGCCCCTTAATTAATTGGGTCAGTTAACAACCTCGAAAATTATTATGCGATGACTATGAAAGATAGAGAAAACAAAGCTGCCGTAAGTGTGTAAAAAGGCAATGTTCATTAAAATTAAGAGCTAATTATGAAAGTATAATAAAGTTCCTTTTCTGCTATGCGGGTTATTTTTTTTTCAAATGTATATTAGGGTCTTATACAGGGTGGCGCAATAGAACGTGCATATTGCATCATATTTTTTTGCGGGGTAGAAAAGGCGCGGGCGGGGGGCGCCTACATCATTGGGTTGGCGGGCTCATGGAGTTTTAGTCGCTATGAATCACTTCGACGGGAAGCGTTGCGCATTTTGCGTGCGCATTTTACGAGAACTCTCGTTCATATATTGCTACTAGACGACTATATTGTGCTGAATATGGACTACGGCGAATTAGTGAAGCTCCGAGTGCTAATTTAATTAAAATATGGGTAAAGCGTTTTGAAGAGACCGGTTCAACATTTAAACAACAAGCAAATGGTCGCCAAAGAACATCTAGGACCGAAGACAATGTTGAGAGAGTTATGGAGTCAGTACGAGGAAATCCACAAGTGTCGACTCGCAAGAGATCGTCTGTCTTACAATTATCGCGGCAAAGTTTGCAACGAATTTTAACATTGGATCATAAACTGCATCCATATAAGCTGCAATTAATACAAGAATTGAAAGAGTCTGACTTCATAGCAAGGCTCGCATTTGCTAATGAAATGCTTAATCGATTTTTCCAATTTTGACAATATCCTTTTCTCTGACGAGGCTCATTTCCTTAGGAATAGGTTCGTAAACCGTCAAAATTGTCGTTACTGGAACAGTGAAAATCCCAAAATCAAACACCAGAAACCATTGCATAGTTCTAAAGTGACAGTATGGGCAGCAATCTCTGGCAGAGGAATAATTGGTCCTTTTTTCTTCGAAAATGCGCGGGACCAAAACGTCACGGCTAATACGGAACGCTATGTTGAGATGTTGGACGAATTTTTGGCTCCAGAAATTGAAAGTTCAAGAATAGTGAATTCCAGAACTTGGTTCCAACAAGATGGAGCTACCTGTCACACATCAAATGGCGGTGGCGAAGCAGATGTTCCCTGACAGACAGATTTCGGAAAGAGGTGATATCCCATGGCCCCCACGTAGTCCAGACTTGACGCCTCTTGACTTTTTTTTGTGGGAATACCTCAAACACAAAGTCTACAGTAATAATCCAAGAAACATCGTTCAGCTCAAGGAGAATATCCGTGGTGAAATGGCAGCCATTACACCAGTATTACTGAAGAAAGTTTTCAATAATTTTCGTTTTGCGGTTAGAGGAGTGCCATCGTAGAGAGGGTCACCATTTAGATATTATTTTTAAAAAATAAACTCCATTTATTACTCTACAATGCCTTAGATTTATTTTAACCATACCTTTTGTATTAATTTTTTAATCTATTTTTTAAATATGCACGTTCTATTGCGCCACCCTGTATTTCAAAGCAGAATCTGCGAATATCCTGTTATTGTTCAGACGTTGGCGAGGAAGAATGATTAGATTTTATGCAAGGGAAGTAAACAGTAAACAAGTAAACAGTGTAAAGATCCTTGCTGGCCTTTTATGCTTCGAATGTTGTCATCACAAGATTAGAGTAAATTAATCTAAAAAAAGTGCGATGTGGGTAAATTCCACGATTGAGAGTCTATAATATGAGGCCAGTTTAACTTTTCGCCTATTCCCCCCCCCCTGCATGTTATGAGGTTTTGAAAAATTTCAATCTGTCAACATTTATCGTTTTACCAGCTCTGAAAACACTACTATGAATCGTTTTAGCTGACATTTTATTACAAAATTCACATTGATTAACTGCTAACTACATTTTTCGATCAGTCGTCTATCTTACCTTATTTTAACTGTTGGAACTTCTCAAAAAATAGAATTTCTTAGAGAACATTTTCTCCATAGTCATTTTTGAAAACAAAAGTGTTTTTCATAGACAGTTTTCCCATCATTGTCTTTATAGAAGATACCTTTTTTTTAGATAAGTTTTTTCACCGAAAATTTTCGTACGGTAAAGTGAACTCATAGATAATTTTCTTATAAGAGAGTGTCTTCATAGGAACTTTTCTTATAGTGTATTCACAGATATTTTTCCTTTGGAAAGTGTCTTCATATACACTTTTTCTATAGAAAAGCATCACCATCCTACAGAAGTAAACCTTCATGGGTAATACATCTATAAAATAGTATATTCATAAACATTTTTCTATGGAGAGATGCTTTCACAGGAGATAATAAGTAAATAATTTTTCTGTAAAAATACAAATTCACAATCACAAATATTTTTCTTATAAAAAGGTATATAAATTAATAATTTCCCTATAGAAAAGAGATGTCGTAAATACCTTTCCTATAAACGAAAAACAGTTTTCATTAAAACTTCTCTCGTGGTTTCATAGACATTTTTGCTATATGATAGGCAAAAACTAATAACTTTTCTTATAGAAAAGAGTCTTCATATTTTTCCTTTGGAAAGTGCCTTCATACACACTTTTTCTATAGAAAAGCATCACCATACACACCTTAATTGTAGGAAAGTGTCTTCATAGATACTTTTCCTACAAAAATGTATCTTCATAGACACTTTTCCTATGGAAAAATTTTTTCATAGACGCCTTTCCTATAGGAACCTGTCTTCGTAGAAGCTTTTCGTTTAAAAAAGTATCTTCATACACAATTTTTTATAGTAAAGCATCTCCATACACATGTTTTCATAGACAATTTTTTGTAGAAAATTGTCTTCATTAATAATATTTCTTTACAAACTCGTCTTCATAGACACCTTCCTGCATGATATGATGTGACAAAAAATATCTATGGGGCTAAATTTTTCTAAGAAATTTCTTTTATAGATATTTTTCTCAAAGAAATGTGTTCTCAAGCGTCTTGAAAGAGCCTTTTCTTGAACAAATTACACTTTTCTTATAGAAATGTATCTTAGCAGACTCTTTCCTTAGAAAAATGTATCCCAATAGACAATTTTTTAAGAAATGTGCCCTCATACATATCTTTTTTGCATAATAGAGTAGCCACATATTTTTTTTGGGGAAATGTGTCTTCAGAGACACTTTCCCTAGAATAATGATACTTTTTTCTTCTCCTTTTCATGGACAATTTTTCCTAGAAAAATGTGTCCTCGCAGCCAATTTTCTTATCTTAATGTGTCCTTACAGACACCTCTCTTATGTGACACTTTTGTTAGAGAAATGTGGTCTCATATATGCCGTTTTTTTTAGAGAAAATTCAATTTCATTTCGGTTTTGATGTTGTAAATATATTTTAGGTACTTTAGAAATTTGTTTGTAATTTCAAATTTCATACATTGATTCGTTTTTTACTTCAGCATAACGAAATCGATATTTTAATTCGACGACATGAATCGAAAAGTTTCGTCTCTTAGTCTGAATCAGAACTGAAACCAAATGTAGTTTCCTTTCTTGTCAGGAAAAAGTTTCATGAGTTTCAAAGTTTCAAAAGGTTCATGTAATTTACTTTCAGAAATTTTTTCAGCTACTCAAATATAATATTTTCCTATTTATCTAAATCGAAAAATGTCAAATAAAAGACCTACAAAATGTTTCATAAACTGAATCACAATCAAAATTGTTTTCGGGTATACGAGGTGTGTTTAAAAAATAAGGTGAATTTTCAAAATTCGCGAGCTACGAACGTACGTTTGATTTTTGATTCTTATTTTTTTATGTTGGTACACTCGTCTCAAAGGTATGTTAACGGTTTTATCCATATAGCATGTTTAGTTTGTTTGCGAGAGGCATAAATAAGACAAGTGTTTTGCGTGTTCGGCGATTTTCTGCTATCGAAAAAAATGGATCAAAGAAGTTGCATTATATTTTGTGTAAAAACTGGAATTAAGTGCTCAAAAACACTTGAAAATCTTTTCAACATACGCTGAGAGTACTCTGAGTGCAAAAAATGTTTGGAAGTTGTACAAGCTTTTCACAGAAGGTTGAGAAGATGTGAATGACGACGCTCGCTCTGGATGCCCCATCACATCAACAACCGATGAAAATGTTGAGAAAGTGAAGAAAATTGTTATGGAGAATCGTCGAATCACAATTAGAAAAGTTGCTGAGGATGCCGCCGTATCGGTTGACTCATGCTATGCAACCTTTTCGGAAATTTTGGGCATGAAGCGTGTGGTAGCGAAGTTCGTTCCAAAATTGCTAAATTTTGACCAAAAACAATGTTGCATGAGTATTGCTCAGGAATTGTTGAATGACCTCAACGATGATTCAGATTTGCTTAAAAGTGTCATAACTGGCTCAGTGTCGGCTGGCTCATGCCATTCAATCTTTTCGGAAATTTTGGGCATGAAGTGTGTGGCAGCGAATTTCGCTCCAAAACTGCTGAATTGTGACCAAAAACAACGGCGCATGAGTATCGTTAAGGAATTGTTGAATGACCTCAACGATGATTCAAATTTGCTTAAAAGTGTCATAACATCATGGGCATGTGGCTATGACATCAAAACCAAAGCCCAATCGTCCCAATGGAGGAGTCCAGGAGAGCCAAGGCCAAAAAAAGCACGCCAAGTACGATCAAATGTCAAGGTTTTGCTCACCGTTTTCTTCTATTACCATGGCTTAGTGCATCAAAAGTTCTTACCACAAGGTCGTACGGTAAATAAGGAGTATTACCTTGAAGTAATGCGCCGTTTGCGTGAAGCAAAGCGGAAAAAAACGACCAGAATTGTGGAAAAATTGTGCATAGCTTTTGCATTATGATAATCCACCTGCTCACTAATCTTTGCTTGTGAGAGATTATTTGGCCAAAAACATCGTTATTATGCCTCAGCCACCTTATTCACCAGATTTGGCTCCCTGCGACTTTTTCGTGTTCTCAAGATTAAAGAGACATATGAAAGGACGGCGTTTTGCGACGATTACGGAGATAAAAACCGAATCGCCGAACACGCAAAACACTTGTCTTATTTATACCTCTCACAAACAAACTAAACATGCTATATGGATAAAATCGTCAACTTATCTTTGAGACGAGTGTACCAACATAAAAAAATAGTAATCGAAAGTCCAATTACGTAGCCCGCGAAATTTGAAAATTCACCTTAATTTTTGAACACACCTCGTATAAATCACAATCAAAATTGTTTGTAATTTGGTTTGGCTGTATGAAACAGAAGTAAAATTCGTTACCTGGATCAGAATAAAAACTTTAGATTCCAGAAACTGAAACAAATCAAAACCCATTTTTGAATTTGGTTTCTTTTCAATGACGGTTTTTGGTAATCATACTCGTAAACATTTCTTTTAAAGAAATGTATTTTCATAGTTATTTTTTTTAAGAAGTGTGTCGTTATAATCATCTATCTGTATTGTAGAAAAATGTCTTCAAAGATAATTTTTTTGCAGAAGAACAAACCCGTCTTCGCTGACAGTTTTTTTTATATAGAAGTGTTTACATAGACAATAACGTTCCTTTATGTGGCTAAATTTGGTGCATTTTGCTGATTTTTCGTATTTGCAATTCTTTGAAAAATAGATCTCATTATTTGAAATTAATTTTATTTATTTATTTTATTATTTATTATTCTCAAATAAATTAAGGCTTTGACCTAAACCTAAGGACTGTTTGTTCTTGGAAATTATTCATTTGGGGTTGTCCTCATTCGAATCCACTGTAAACGATTCCTTTTTAACGTGCATGGAGACTGCAACAAATCTTTCAGTTTTCGGTCAAAGGTATTCGTTTCTTCATCATGCGTAACTAACATGAAATGTACATAAAAGATAATAACAACATGGTTTGCTACAACTTTTACTATTCCCATACATTATTCAATTAATTCAAACATTAAATACTTTAATTATTCAATCATTTGATTATTCAATATTCTCACCTACACTGTTTGCTCCATCCACTACCTGTCCAGAGTGAATTGAATATAATTAATATTCTGTGGTCAACCTCTCTAATGTTTCCATTGTCTCTGTGTACGTGTGTGTAGTTATACTACACAGTGATACACATATTTTAAATTACTGCGTATGGGCTGCAGTATTTCAATTTCAATTATGTACTACAAGAGGGTTAGAATTGAACTCAAATTGATTTTTCAATATTTATCAGTTGTCACGCATTGACAATAAGCTATTATAACAATGATTAATGTCAAGTACACAACTACGTGAAGAATTAGAATTAATAAATTATTAATTATAAATACTCCATACATTTGCCTTACCATCATGCCAAGGTGGGTTGAAAACACACGCACGATATGTATTAGAACGATGATAAGGGTAATGGCGTTTTGAAATTTATGCGTACAAGTTGTTGCTATTATACTCATAAAAAAGTGTGGCTAATAGTGCCCTTAAGGCAATTTGCATACTTTAACAAATTTTGTATTAAAGTATTTCCATAGAAACGTATTCTAAAGGAAGATGTCTTCCATTGACAGCCATCTCTTTTCAAGAAGAAAGTTGTCGCATTGAAATGTCATCGTAGACACATATTTACACTATACCTGCAGAAGAACGGCATAAGTAGATATTATTCGTATAGAAAACAGGTTTCAGCGATATTATTTCTATTGAAAATTTTCCTCATAGATGACTTTTTTGCTATAGAAAATTTTCTTTGTAGACACTTTTACTGTCCGAAAGCAGTACGACAATGCATTTCCATATAAAAAATGTTTTTGAAGACAATCTTCAATAAAATTACAATGCCTTTACTATCGTATCGATCTCTGATATAGAAAAGCTTTTTTCATACAAGAATTTCTTACAGAAGTGCACCTTCATGAATAATACATTTATAAAATAGTATCTTCATGAACATGTTTCTATGGAAAGATGCCTTCATAGAAGAGCATCTTTGTAAATAATTTTTCTGCAAAAATACCTTCACAAATATTTTTCTTACAAAAGGGTATATGAATTAATAATTTTCCTATAGAAAAGTGAATTCGTGAATACCTTTCCTATAAACGAAAAACAGTTTTCATGAATAATTTTCACGTGAGAACTTTTCCTATAGAATAGATAAAAAAGTTTTTTTATAGACACTTTTGCTATGTGATAGACAAAAACAAAAAGACTATAGAAAATGTAGGTATTACAGCTTTAGGGAAATGTTTTCATTGACACTCCTCCTATAGAAAAGTGTCTTTGTAAACGTTTTTCTTACAGAAAAGCATCTTTGCACTTCTTTTATATTTCGTATAGAATAGTGCCCTTACTGGCACTTTGTACATTTAAATGCGTTTGCGGACTATCTATATATATCTCTATAGACGATTTTCTTATGAGGGCACCTGCAATGCAATGGACGCGAAAAGTGTCTTCGTTTCTAAGGAAGAAGTGTCTTAGTAGACAATTGTCTTGGTAGACACTTCTTCTATGGAAAAGTGTCTTCGTAGACACTTCTCCTATATAAAAGCGTCTTTGTAGTCACTTCTGTAGAAAAGTGTCTTCGCTGACTATACCTCTATGAAAAAAATATCTTCGTAGACACTTCTCCTATAGAAAAGTGTCTTAGTAGACACTTCTTCTATAGAAAGGTGTCTTCGTAGACACTCCTCCTATAGTAAAGTGTCTTGGTAGACACTTCTTCTATAGAAAGGTGTCTTCGCAGACAGTCCTCCTATAGAAAAGTGTCTTAGTAGACACTTCTCCTATAAAAAGGTGTCTTCGTAGACACTTTTCCTATAGAAAGACACTTCTCCTATAGAAAGGTGTCTTCGTAGACACTTCTCCTATAGAAAGTATCTTCGTAGTCACTTCTCCTATATAAAAGCGTCTTTGTAGTCACTTCTGTAGAAAAGTGTCTTCGCTGACACTATCCCTATGAAAAAAGTATCTTCGTAGACACTTCTTCTATAGAAAAGTGTCTTAATAGACACTTCTCCTATAGAAAAGTGTCTTAGTAGACACTTCTTCTATAGAAAAGTGTCTTCGTAGATCTTTCTTCTGTAGAAGAGTATCTTCTTAGATACTTGTTCTATATAAAATTTCTTCGTAGATAGAAAAGTGTCTTCGTAGACACTTTTTCTATAGAGAAGTGTCTTCGTAGACACTTCTCCTATAGAAAAGTGTCTTCGTAAATACTTCTCCTAAAGAAAGATGCCTTCGTAGACACTTCTATAGAAAAGTATCTTCGTATTCACTTCTCCTATATAAAAGCGTCTTCGTAGACACTCCTCCTATGAAAAAAGTATATTCGTAGACAATTCTCACATACAAAAGAGTCTTTGTCTTATAGAAAGTTTCTTCATATACGCTTTATAGAAGTATTTTTATAGGCATTTTTTGTGAAAAGGAGTTAGCATTAATTTACGTGGAAAATCGCCTTCGTTTACGTTTTTCTTGCTTAAAAGTGCCTTCATTGACACTTATCCAGTAAAAGTGGTTTCATTTGGTGTTTTGATTTATGGGAAAGCGTCTACGAAATTTTTTTTACAGGAAAGCTTTACCACTGATAGTTTTGCTGTAGAAAAGCTTCTTTAATGAATGAACAAAAATTTTGTAGAAAAGTATCTTCGTTGGCACTTTTCTTGTAGAAGAGCATATTTATACACTTAATATTTAGGCAATGTTCATGTGTACTCGCATATAATCGATTACAGCATGGCCAAGTGCAGCCATCAAACAGATTTATTCTTTTTGTTTGCATTTCCCATCTTTAGTTTCAACAATAGAAACTTAGCTTAGCTGGCATATTTGCCATTAAGTCATTTACTGAATAATAATTTAAAGTTGTTACAATTGCATTAATTTTTAACAGATTTAGAAGTTACTGCAACCAGCTCAATATCATATATGAAATGTCCGAAAGTGGAGGTTAAATAAAATATTGCATCATTATTTCTCTTGTAGGAAAGTGTCACATTTTTTTCCAGGAAGACATTTCCATAGACACCTTTTTTACAGTAAAGGACATCTACAGACACTTTTCTTATGAAATAGTACCTTATGGACATTTCTCTTACGCAATTATGCCAATTATGCCTTATAGTATAGTGCGTTCGTAAACAGTTTTAATACATAAACTTATTTTTATCAAAACTTTTCCTTTCGAAAAATTGTGCTTTGATGTACGAAAATATTTTTATCGATGGTTTTGCCAGAAAAGAGTGGAAAAGTGGAAAAGAATCTTCATGGATAAACATGTAATTTGATAATGCTCCCTTAATCAATAACATATAGGTATAATCTAACCCTTCAAAATTGTGCAGTATTAATGTGTGATTGTTTATACAGGGTGGGCCATAAGGGTGTTGGCGGTTTAAATATTCAAT
>JAHXMU010025448.1:0-15892 GCA_019455685.1 Philornis downsi
TATTTTTTTCTTTGATTTTTTTTTAAAAAACATGGGTCCGTCGAATAGGGGCAACCCTGTATATATATATAGAGCGATTTTTTAAGATTGAAGTTTTTCAGGTTGGCAGCACTGGTTAGTAATGGCGTCCAAACGTCATCTGTCAAAGTGAAAAGTGTACAGTATACTCTGCCATTTCATCATGGAATGACGAATGACCTACCACAAAGTCTAATTTTTGGTGAATGGGCCTTACAAAAGCTCAATGAAAATCCGATGTTTTATCGAAAAGTTGTGTTCAGCGATGAGGTTCATTTCTTGCTGAACGGATACGTACAAAAGCAAAACTGTTGCATCTGGAGTGATGAATACCCACATGCCATACATGAGCCCCCAAGACCTTGCGATTTAACGCCTCTTGATTATTTCTTGTGGGGTTATGTCAAGTCGTTAGTCTATGTGGACAAGCCAAACACTATTGAAGCCTTACAGGATAACATAACACGTGTTATTCGTGAAATACAGGCCGAAATTCTCGAAAAAGTGACGAAAAAATGGACCTTCCGAATGGACATTTTGAGACGGAGCCGCGGACAACATTTACATGAAATTATCTTTAAAAATTGAAATTTATCGATTCCGATAAAAAATTTTAATACATGATGCAAATTTGAGTGTTTTATCCGATTTTTTAAAAAACTACGATTAAGAAATCACCCTTTATATATATATATATATATATATATGTTAAATTTCCTTTACATTTTTAACTAACTAACATAGCATTTTGTTAGTCAGAAGACAACTACAATGCTCAAAAAATTAAGGTTGTCGCTCCTTCGAAACATTCTCACATTCCACTGTAAAAGTTTGGATATTCGAGTATTAATAACAAATATTAACGTTATTTATGAGTTAAAATTTACGATAATTTCAAAATTTACACAAACCAAAAAGTATAAATATACGAAGATCTTAATCACCAAATTATTAACTTACAAAATTTTTCGCACAGAATTTCGATTTCAATTAAGAATAGATCATGTTTTAGAATTGATAATTTAATCATTATATTAAACTTTCATTCCTTGTTATTTTTACGATATTAAGCTTTGAGAGCTGGCAGCTAAGGTTGCAACAATGAATAATCTGCACAGGCGACTTGGGGGCGTGATTAGCTTCTGTAGAGGTGACACCGTTCAACTTTTCCTTGCGGGGTTTCCTTAAGTCGTGGAAATTCTTCCTCCCTTAATGCGAGAAAGCCACGCCCGCCATTTGAACGATATTATATTCCATTTCAAATAAAACATTGGAAAAATCTTTATTTGCAACTATTGATTAAAACATTGATAAAAACAACAACAAAAAAAGATGGTTCGTTCGGCAAAATTAAAGCGCTCTTTGAAAATTACGAATAATTTTGAACTGTATGGATCATACTAAAATTTTATTTTTGCATGAGGTTGAGAATGAAATCGAGAATCACCGAGACGTTCCAAGTATTACAATTTATTTAGACGAATTATTGAGACTTTGCAGCTAAGGCCATTACGATTTCTTATAACAAATAAAATTTCTATATAGATAACCCAGTGACCGTTGTATCGTTCTTTATTATATTGAAATTTAGATATATTTATGGAATACATTTTGAATAAAAAATATTTAAAAGTGTTATTATTTTAGTTATTAGGACAAATATTTTACATTTTAACGGCAAATTTATAGTGGCAAAAACACACTATATTGCCCCAGTTGCATGGAGCGCCAACCACCCAGTCACTGATTACAATCAGTGCCTAAAATAATCAATGTTTGGAGCCAGTTTAGTAACAAGCTATACTTGCGAATTCGAATCAATTCTGATATGCTTCAGCCGCTAACATATTTAATTTCAATTACATATTTACAACATATTACAAGTTATATCCTTATTATTTTAAACTCTGCGCTCTATTCTAGTATTATTGTTTTGAGCTCTCTGACAAATAGCAGTAGAATGTCACCGGGAGAAGGACTAAAGTGATCTACAATTGTACATTCATTATTTCTAATTTATGCTAATTAAAATCACATTAAGACAGCTGGCATACGAATAAGTTGTTTTCGAAAACACAGCAGTCAAGCTTAGTAAGACAGCACAAATACAAGATGTGAATTTTGCAATTCGATGCCCACATTCGATTGAGGAATTACAATTACAATTCAACGTTGACTATACTTACCGTTGCACAATCTATTCTCCGACAACGATGGCAATAGGGGGGCTTCCATGATCTTGGTATTGTAACCTGGACTGGACGTTTGACTAAAGCTATCACTTGATATAGTGGAATCCTGCCGGAAGTTGAATTTATGACGAGGAGGAACGGCTGGACCACTGTTGACAAATCGTGTCATTCCGAAGCTGTCATTAGAGTCCTGATGGCGCACGGCAGCCACTCCTGGGCCGCTTTTATTGATTCTTGCCGCATTCTGCAGTAGTGGTGCATCCATAAGGTTCTTGGAGTTGTAACCTGGGCTTGAGGTCATAGAGAAGCTATCACTGGACAAGTTCGAATCTTGCCTCTGGTGAAATTTGGGATACTGTATGGGTGGTGGACGTTTGCTGCGGTTCAGCTGACTGCGTAGGTTCAGGGGCGGTTGTTGCTGCAGAATAAAGCCCTTCGGCAAAGTATCTTGCATTTCGAAGTTTTGTACTCTTGCTGGCGGCATAGGTGGACGTTTCTGTTGCGTTCCTGCATTGATGGACTGCTGAGGTGTGGGAGGAGCCAGTGGAGAATTCCCCGAACCTGAAGCTGAAATTGACATGGATGAACCAGTTGAGATACTCGAACCGGCTGAGGCCGTTGATGAGGTGGACGTGGAATTGGGAACCGTAGACCCGCCTTTGGAGTCAATGCTGTTGTTCAGCGAATGCTGAGAGTGACTCTGGATGCTTAGCTGCTGCTGTTGTGGCGGAGACGTCGAGGTCAATGATTGGCCCACTTTGCGCTGGACACGCGCGGGAACTATGGGAAGTTTATTGGTGGTGATTTGCTGAATGTTGTTGTTGTTCGCCACCAGGTTGTTTGTCGTATTCATTTCGTTATTGTTTAAGTTGTGCATAACGTCATTTAAATTCAACGAACGTTCCATTTTGTATGTTTCCTTGGACAGTGGTGAGTCGACGGAGGTTTTCTCCGTCAGGCAACTATCCAACGATGACTGGGTATCCACACTGGAGAAGCGGCTGCGAAAGTCCGCTGTAGTCGAGGTGGAAGCCAGACGCTCACTATGCGAACCGTAGCCCGAGGAATCAATGGTGCTGCTGGATGAACGATTCGATCTCTTGAGGGCTGTGCTAACGTCTCCGATGAGAGCGCCCAGATTTTTCGCGGCTAGGGTTCCGTTGAATAGTTTGCCGGCGTTAAGGGGTAGCTTAACGGGTGTCGAGTTCAGTGACTCCTCGAACACGGAATTTTCCAGACTCATGCGGTCATCATCGGATATGCCACCCGTGTCGTAACCACTGCCGCAGCCCGTGACGCTGCCATCCGAAAACACGGAACGTGATTGCAGGTCAACAAATAGTTGCCCAGACGAATTAACTGCCGTTGTTGTTGCCGATGAGGTATTGGTGGCATCAATGTTTGTATTGACGTAGTACGGACCACCTCCTGATGATTGTGGCAAATGTTGTAACGGAGTCTGCGGATAGATGAAAGCGGAGCCTCCGGCTGTTTGTTGTTTACCTTTAGTTGGCGTTTGCGTTAGCGAGGCAGCAGAAGAGGGTGGTGTGGGCGAGGTTCCCGCCAATCCCGCATTCGATGGTGTGCTACTGTGTCCCGAATTCCACGAGAGTTTATTACGGAAGGTTCGCTTAGGTATGGGTGGCGGTGTAGCTAAAGCTGAAGGACCAGAGAACTGCTGCTGTTGACTCTGACGGTGTTGTCTGTTATTCGCGTTGTTGCTATTATCGCCGCTCTCTCCTAAATCCGAGGCTTGATGGCTCTTGCTCAAAGTGCTCTTAGACGATGTAGTTGTGGCTGTTGTATTTACCTAAATGTTGAAATACACAGAAAGTTTTTGCATAAACATTATTATTTACAAACGTGAAACACAGCCTGTCCCGCTTTTATCCTAGCAAAGAGAGTCAGCTAAAGTGCTGACTAAGTTTCCAGATATTACTTGTGGTTATAAAAACAACAGAGTGGGCGAGTAGTAGAATGGTATGTTGTTATTATGTGAGTGTGAGTACGTGTGTTGTTGTGAGCGATTTAGTGATTAATGAGTTTTCCGTTTATTTCATAAATCCGTCCGTCCGTTGGATGTCCTCGCATTCACTGCCACTTGTCAAAGGTATTCAATCCACTCCTTTCAATTCGATTTGTTGTAGTGATTTGCTATTTCTTGATTTCATTTTGGTTTTTTTTCTTTAATTCTACGAGACAGCTTTCAGTGGGGATTACGTAGCAGAGAGCGACGGAACATTACTTTATGCAACCTTTGACATATGAAAATATGAATGATAGCTAATAATCCAAGCAACCAAGCCACATTCCATGATGATGATGCTGATGATGTTGAAGATGACGGCGGATGCATGCCATAGTATATCAGCAAAAAATAAGTAAATGCTGTAGCAATTGCTTTTGTGACTGGGGTAAGATTAGTGGAAGTTGACATCTTGATTGAGAATTCCCAAAACTTTTTTAAGGATATTTTTGCAATTTCTATACACTAATTATGTGGATTTTACATTTGGGAGTCTTTTGTGGTCTTTAAAACCTTTAAAATTAGTTATACGAGTATTCTGTTATGACTATTAAGTTGACTATATTTTTCACCCTGGTCTTATAGTTAATTCGGTGTACACTATTAAACGAAGTTTAATCTCATTTATTTAAAATTTATTGTTCCCCTGAATCTGTCGATATTTATAGTTTTCTCCCCCTGAATATCGTATTTCTTGAGAAAAATTGCTACGTTCTTGTAACTTTCGTTGTGTCGCGAACCGCTTTCTTGATGGTCCTTCCATCCACCACTGAACTAATGAATTGGTTAGTTCACTTGCAAATCAATCAAAATTTTATCGTTTTTGATCGTGGATGATTTTGCAAATTTAAAATGCTTAACTTGCGGCTCAAGTATAAAATGAAGACGGGGTTACTATCGCGTCTGAACTTACAACGTTCCTAGGTTCAACAATATCCATACGAGTATATACTTATACTTATGCACAATATACTACATCAATACTTAAAGAACGTATAATTGAGACTTATTTCATGTATGAGGAGCCATAACATACTTATAATGTGAAGAATTCTAATATAATGGAGAATGCAAGGAATTCCTGCCGTGCCACGGGACTATTTTAACCAGGTTTACGATAAACTCGTATACGAACTCGGCAATACCCTAAAATGTCAATTTTGGCTATTTACTGGCCAAGGGTGGCAGTGTGTTGGATCGAGTATAACTTTATTTGTTGTATGTTTTATTGTTATATATTTACGAACCATAATTATAACAAATCATGAATAAATTATATATTTTGAGTTGAATTGTTGCTATCGTAGTTTTTAAGAGAGACTTCCAATTTGAAAATCAAAAAGATTCAATTTCTTCCCTCCACGCCAGCCGACAAAAACGTATTCCAGAATTTAGTAATCAATTAATTTTGAGGTAAATAAATGCGTTAAAAATACTTTAAGTCCAGTAAATATGACTATCAATCTATTTAATTAATTTCGTAATAATACACTATTTTTAATTTTTTATTATGTCATGTTTATTTCGCGACTTTAGATTATTATTATTTTTTTTATGTTGGTACACACGCCTTGAAGATGTGGTGACGGTTTTATCCATTTAGCATGTTCAGTTTGTTTGTGAGAGGCATAAATAACGAAAGCGATTTTCTGCTATCGAAAAAATGGATCAAAGAAGTTGGATCAAATTTTATGTAAAAAATGGGATTAAGTGCTCAAAAACACTTGGAATGTTGACAGTGGCATACGGTGAGAGTACTCTGAGTAAAAAAAATGTCTGCAAGTGGAACAAGCTTTTCACAGAAGGTCGAGAATATGTGAATGACGACGCTCGCTCTGGACGCCCCAGCACATCAACAACAGATGAAAATGTTGAGAAAGTGAAGAAAATTGTTATGGAGAACCGTCGAATCACAGTTAGAGAAGCTGCTGAGGATGTCGATATATCGGTTGGCTCACGTCATGCAATTTTTTCGGAAATTTTGGCCATGAAGCGTGTGGCAGCGAAATTCGTTCCAAAATTGCCGAATTTTGACCAAAAAAAACGTCGCACCCGTTCCTGCCGAACCATACAGAATCAATGAATTTCACAAAATTGTTCTTCCAAAAGACGTATTTTTAAAATTTTCTTTACCTGACATATCATAAACTGGAGCTGAAGTCGAAAAACAAAAGCAGTATTAGAGATATTTAGTCTCAAATTAACAAAAACTTGTTTTTCATTTTTTCGTTGCATAATTGGAGAACAACCCTAAAGCCTTCCTAATTTTGTAAACAGTGGCAAATACATATGTTAAGTTAGATGAATTCATGCATTAACATCATCAATTACACCATAACCGCTATTCTTAAGAAAATTTAACATAATCCGTCAATCAAATTTCGTGTTAGTTTATTTGAATGAGAATTCTGGGAAATTGACTGAAATGTTCTGTTCATAACAATATTATCTGTGTGTATTTAGCAAAGATTATGAGCGTGTTGATGCGATTGTATGTAGTCTTGTTCTATGGAAAATGATATCATATGAACATTCTTCAAGTATCCCATAGGATAACAATATAATTCAAATTAAAGTTGTAGCCAAAGACGTTAAGAGGATTTGCAGAATTATGAAGAAGTATTCAGGGGATTTCCTTGAAAACTGATGAACAGACTTGCCTTTTGCGATTGTTGCGGCTGCTGCTGGTGCTGATGAGGTAAAGGCAATGATGACATTGCCATAGACACCGATGACGGTGGTGGCGGCAATTGTTTCATATTCTGCGACTTACTGCAATTATACGATGCGGAAGCAGTCTTTACGCCAACATTTATGGAGGACATGAAGCTTTGCACATGCTGCATGTCCTCTACCATTGGCTGTTGCGTCTGTTGTTGATGGTGGTGGTGGTGATGTTGTTGCTGCTGCTGTTGTTGGTGTTGTTGTTGCTGTTGTTTCTCATTTTCCAGCATGGGATAATAATGAGAGGAATGCCGTCTAACCACCACACTTGCATTAATGGGCAACAAAGTCGCCGAATTACATTGCTCCTGCTGTTTATCATAGAAATCCAATAGGGAACTATGCGGCAAAGCTAAACTTGAAGCACGTTCCGAACTGCATTTTGTTTCAGGGTTTTCCGTCCGTTATTTTGGTTATTAATTATTAGTGGGTTAGAAGAGTTGTTAGAGGGGATGTTAGAGAACGAAAAAGAAACAGAGGAATAACAACGTTATGTCGGTTAGTGTAATTAATTATAACAAACTGGTTAATCGGAGCTCTAACTTTTACAAAACACTACGAAACATACATGGTGGCAGTCTGGGTCAACTTACCGTTGCTTCTGTTTATCGCTCAGAAACTGATAATGTTGATCGTTGACACTCAATCGATGCTCATCCATGGCGGCCATATTTGTGAAAATCGTCATTGAGATAACAATTTAACTAAAATGAAAATAAAACCACATTATCCACATTATTTATTAGTACTCATTCAGTAAAAAAAAGTTATGAAACTGTAGAATAATGTAATTTAGTTAGCAATATATTAATAAAGTTTATTTGTGCAAAAAATTATCAGCATGGCATGGAAAATATATTAACATTGTGCTCTGATAAAGTGCACGGATATCTGCGTCCACTGTAAAGATTGGAGCTGCTAATGTGTATTAGAAGCAGCAGTCAGTTGAGAGGAATGTTCATGTCTACTAGATAAACCAATGTTAGTGTGATGGGTGTACAAAATTGGTTTACACAAACCGAATCCCTCTTCAATTTTAATGATTTCGGGCTTGTATTCTGTTCAACGAACATTTGCCAAATATGTCTAGAAGCAATATCGTATTGGTATATTATTAGTATCTATTAAAAATAGGTGTATCCTTGTTTACACATAACATGAAAATGTCCTTTGTTAGAATTGCAAAGTTAAACACAAATTTAGGACCATTTTTATTAAAGCGTATCAATTGTTTGAACAAAGGTTTAGGTATGAAAATTTAGCTTAACAAACCTTCAATAAATGTATATGTTTATTATTCTTCTACATTTTGTGGTTGCTGAGCCAATAAGTTTGAAATTATACTTCTTGTTAATTTTATATACATATATATATATATTAGATTTACATTTAAGTAGATTGAATAATGAATCTGTTATGGAATATGTTGTACATCGTATCGGCCAAAATGGCTTTTGTATTATGTAATGAATTACAAATAGAATAAATAGAAATAAGTATTTATAAACAAGAGGCTTAATTTAAAAACTTTTGCTAAGAAAATATTTTTGTGTTAATCGAATTGTTAGGTGCGGAACTATGTTCTCGCTGTTTTTTTTTTTAATATAAAAATTCAACTTTATTATTAAAACATGTTTGCAAATGATTCATTAAAAGTGTTGCCCATCGCTAGCTACTAATTTTTCCTATCTTTCTGGCAAGACTCGAATTCCCTCACGGCAAAACTATTCATCTTTTTAAGCTATCCACGAATCTGGCCATTCCTTGATGTCGTCATATGAGTGGAACTGCTGGTCAGCTAGACCGTGTGCCATCGAACGGAACAACTGATAATCGGACGGCGCAATGTCTGGACAATATGGTGGATGGGGTTCGACTTTCCATTTCAGCGTTTCCACGTGAGGCCGAGCGTTATCACGTTGGAGAATCACTTTTTCGGGTATATCTGCGTATTGTGGGCGTTTCTCGCACAGAGCTAGGCTCAATCGCATTAATTGAAGTCGATACTGAGCCCCAGTGATGGTTTCGCTTGGTTCCAGCAGCCCGTAATAAATAATACCGACCTGGTCCTACCAAATATAGAGCATAACCTTTACAGCGTGAACATTCGAGCGAGGCGACGTAGAAGCATGACCGGGCAGCCTCCATGGCTTTCTTTTATTTGGATTGCTGTAACGAATCCATTTTTCATCACCCGTTACAATACGATGAAGAAACCTCTTCATTTTTTGTCGCTGTTCACAGGCGAAAAAACGACGCTCATCGCCCCTTGGCTTCAACTCATAAGGAACCCAAGTTCCTTGCTTTTGAATCATTCCCAACGCATGCAATCGCTTGGAAATGGCTTGGTGGTTAATTCCTAATACCGAAGCGAGCTCTGCCTGCTTTTGACATGGATCCCCATCAAGCAATGCCGTCAATTTAGTGTGTTCGACGTTTTTTGCCTTCCTTCACGCGAGTGGTCGTCAACAGCCAAATCACCGTCTTTAAAGGAACCGATCTCCACACGTTTCACTTAAAGCAACATCTCCGTAAACGTTTTAAAGCTCTCGATGAGCTTCAGCCGTCGTTTTCTTCGATTGAAAGAAGAAAATCAATACTTCCCACACATGACGATTATTGGGCATAAAATCATACATATTCACACAACGGAAACAACATGACGTCAAAAGAAAATCAATATTGTGTCGAGGCGGTATGTTTACCATACGCCTAAGTTTGGCTCATGATGTTTAGGTTATGGTAGAACCGGCCAGCATTTATAGCTGGCGCCCTCTATTGGCAAATAACGGGAACTTAGTTGCGCACTTAACAGTATAATATTCAAATATTATAATATTTATTTATAATATTTATTATATTATATTATATTATATTATTTATTTATATTATTTATTTATAATATTTATTATAAATAAACCATAAAATTATTGAAAATGTTTTGTAGAATACCCTTTTCTAGAATTGGATTAGTTGTTTGTGAGGGAGAATTTTTTCTCAACTAAAATGATTGCCGACACTTGTGGCAGCTGATGTGATGTGCCAAAAAGATGGGTTGTATCATGAGTGTCAGGCAAGGCTGTCAGCTGTTAAATATCTTTCATTTGAAGTGATATTTATTTATTGAAAAGTTTGCCATTTACGAGTATGAATCGTTTAACAACCGAAGAACGCGTAAAAATAGTAAAAACTTACTACAAAAGTGCCGATTCAAACGTGGGCTTTCAATCGTACAAAAATTTTCTTCAGCAATGAAGCTAATTTCTAACTCAGTGGTAATTACTACAATCCGCTGCAACTCATTTCGCATGGATAGTGCTAATCTGTAGATGCCAGTTGCGCATTAACCGTGTGCGGTGATTTGAGTTAACATCATTGATAAAGTGTACATGCCGTCCCCCATTTCTCACAGATAATGTGTAGTATTTCCGGTGGAAATAAGCGTGGCTTACTCGTTTTGTGAATAGGTATTATACAAAATACGTACTCTGCTATTCCCCTAAAGCAGCTTTAATTTGCTGTAAGCCAACCGACCCAATATACGACTGCACCACTGCACTTCGATAACTTTATAAATAATCGTGGCTGTCCTCGAGATATTGCGGATATTTAGGTCACGTCATAGTTGTTTTCGACTTAGGGAAAATGTTGTATATACTGTAAAAGGCAAAACAATTTGTTTTTAGTTTTTGGATTCGCTTATTGAACCTTGCGATTCTTAGTAAATAATTGTTAATTCTGGACAGGTTATTGTTGGAGAAAAACTGTTCTCTTTCATACAAAAATATTAACGATTGAACAAATTCCAATCACCCCTTATACTAGACTTATTTGCCAACAATAGTATTACTTATTCACCAGTTATTGTAGATTTTAATATTTAGAAGTGATTTATGTGTTACAATTTCAAGTATTTCGTATGTGAATGACGGCTTATTGCTGGATATCAATGCTATTATCCGAGTTGTTTGTGAATTCGTAAATTGATATCCTTTTCATTTAGTGCTGTTGCTGTAAAGCCCGTAGAGGTTGCTAGCTGTAGATACACTTACAATACCTCTCCTTTGTCGAAGGGGAGCATCCATTGTAGATGGATATATGCTTTTCGTATTGTAATTACGTCTAAAGTAGCCTAACGATAAAAATTGAGGCCTCTTCATATATTGACCACTTATATAAGTTGGCAATTAAATGCCTGAGTTAAAAGTGATTATAATTAGCAGATTTGAACATACCAAGCATTTGATTCTAAATAACACTACAATGCGTAACTCGAACGTAATTGTAAACATTTACATTTACATTTCATATAAATATTGACATTGCAAATAAGTATTTACATTTCTGAAAACAATTAGTCCTCTGCAAAAGTATTATTGTGAATATTTCTTCATGAATTCGCCTGAATTTTATTAAATAGTCTACAGTTGCTTTACGCCAATTAGAATAATCATTAATTACAATTAATAATTACATGAAAATGTAAAGTATTTGCATTTCTATTTGCGTTTGCAAATTAAATTTTTTACAGTAATTACGTTTTTAGTACTTCGCAAAGTTGCAAATTCTACAAGTTGTACGTGCTTCTTGCCACGGACTGGCTTAGCTTTATGCTCCATCTGGATGGGAACGATTTCCTAATTGTCTGCTTGTATGCAACAACTGCGTGTTGTGTAGTTTAATATCATTGATAACATTATACAGCTCACAGTACGTGGCTTGCGGGCTTGTTTGGGTGATTTGAATGAAGTTTCACAGAGACATATGTATTACCTTGTAATTGGTTTCTGTTATGACTTAAAGGTCCACAAAATTTGTGAGACAGAGACAACTCTAAATAGATTATATTTTTATTATTTTTTCTGAAAACTTATTTTTGCGAAAAATAGTGAAAAAGGATATGGAAATGACCCAGGCCATGTTGCCGTAAACGTTTAATCATAAGCGATATAACACATTTGAGTTTTTAGGTTTTCAAATGGGCGAAAACTATACCATTACCCTGAACAAAGAGCTAAAGTTACTTGACTTTTACGTTAAATACGACATTTACAGATTTTTATTAGCTCAACCAGTATATGATATTTTTGGAATAGTCGCTGCTCTTGATTTGAAAATTCCACAAAAGAGAATTTTCATAAAACAAGATCTCTTGGGGTGAAACCGTCCAAACAAAAGTCAAAAACAGCTAAAACTGATTGTGTCAATTGGCTAAAGTTGCAAGTGTGGAATTTGGGAGGCAACATTCCCCATTTACTTCGTAAATATTGAATAAGATTGGAATTACTTGACAGTGAGACGAAAAAGGCACAACCGCTCTATTCAAATAGTTGTGGGCAAATCCCCCGCAGAACGAATTTGTCAAACAGAGGAAAACAGGAAAAATTATCCTGTTCAAACCGTCAAAGCTGGAATCACGAATCCTTTTACAGGGACAAAAAGACGCCATCACCTTTAACCAACGTATAAAGTTAAATTTTTGAAATTAGGAATGTGTAGTTCTAAGAGACGCTGTAATAAGCATTTCATTTCATATGAGGGCGAAATCGTTTAATTTAAGGCATACTTTTACTGTATGTGCATCCCGATATAAGAACAGAAGTTGCGAACTCCATACCTGTGCAAGATGATTATACAAATTATACAATTATATGTTAATCAATTATATATGTATATATTATTATATTATTATATAAATGGCACCATCGCTCAAATCATATAACTGAATTTTGTTCTTTCTGCACATCAAGATTTAATTTTTCGTGCCCGAAACAAAGGGCTGAAACTGAGATTACCATAATTAAATTGCTGATTGTTTTTACGGTATAAGCGTGATGAAATGAGACTTTGAAATTCAAACTTTTGTCGGAAAGGGACAAAAATGGGACCATCGCTAAGAATAGGTAGCTGAAGTTAAAGCTGAAGAAATGTGGGATTAGATGTGAAAGGTTTCAGTTCGTTCAATATTAAAGCCGAGCTAGATTCTACTCTGGGAGAGTCCGTCCCTTCGTTTACGACTATAAAATATTGGGTAGCAGAGTTTAAATTGTCAAAACGAACACCGTAGTGGTCGACTAATTAAGGTGTCCACGCCAGACACGGTTAAGAAAATCCACAAAATGATATTGGGTGATCGTCGGCTGAAGGTGCGTCAGCTAACTAAAATGATAGGCATTTCAAAAAGTGCTATACATCGTATATTGACCGTAGATTTGAAGATGATAAAGCTGTGCGCAAGATGGGTGCCACGCTCGCTCTCAATAGAGCAAAAACAGCGTTGTGAAGATGTTTCAGTAGAGTGTCTGGCGATGTTTCACCGCAATGAAGACGAAAGTTTGCGTTTTTCTTAACCATGCATGATACATGAGTTCACCACTTCATGCCTGAGACAAAGAAACAGTCCAAGCAGTAGACAGGGATTGGAGAATAGCGTCGAAAGAGGGCGAATAAGGTTTCATCTGCAGACAAGCTCACGGCGTCTGGTTTTATGAAATGCGCATGGGATTATTTCTATTGGTAATTTTCAGGAAGAAAAAACCATCAATGACGAATATTGTAATAATTTATTGCAGTGTTTACATGATGAAATTATGAAAAAAATTCATTTTTGGTGAAAAAAAAGTGTAGTTTCACCAAGACAATGCTCCAGTTCACATATCCACTATTGCGATGGCTAAAATTGATGAATTAAGGTTCGAATTACTTCATCACGCACTTTGTTCACCAGACTTAGCTCCCTCGGACTATTTTCTATTTCCAAACTTGAAAAATGGCTCGGTGGTAAAAGATTTGCCAACAATGAAGAGTTGGAGTCTGCGGTTGATGATTATGTTAAGGAATTTTACAGTTTATTATGTTGAAAAATACAGAATTTTTTCTCCATTTTTTTTTGTGTCTTCTTTGTTAGGTCGGCAAGTATTGGAACCGCCCTTGTAGATTCTTATGAAAACCTGCACACCGGAGCAACACGAATCGCAAGTGATAAGTGAGCTGTATTTGACTTACGCTCTTCGATGATAACATTTTCGTATCGGTGGGCGAAACTTCTCTATTATTTTGCGAAGTTTTTGGCGAATACGAAAATAGCTATCCGTTCAGCCAGCTGCGTCAATATAATCAATTTCGCAAGTTTTTGCATTATATTCCAAACGATCTTAAATTGGCTTAAGAACTAATATCATAAGTCATAAAGGTTATTCTCTTCAAATTATTATCGTAAGCATTCTTCTGAACGTGGCGGCTACATCCACTTCTAGACCAAAGCTCACATGCAAAGTACTTTGCTATGTCTCTCCAAATCGACGTTCACAAACACAGTTTTTCGGTCTAATTGATTTTCTATCGTTTACCATTTACCAGAACCACTTACTAGAATAATGGACACATTCCAAAACTAACAATGTGGAGAAACAAATATTTTGTACTCTTCTCCCCCGACTTTCCTTTCTTTAGACGTATACCATTGAAAGGCCTTTCAACACATAGTATTGTCCTCAGACTGACTGAAAGAGTGGTATAGAAAGAGAGAGGGAGAGGAGGAGAGACAGAGCGAAAGCTTTTAATGTGTGACCGTATTAAAGGCCATGGCACACATGCGTTTACAAACTTATTTGTTTGTATGCATCCAGTTTTAGAAATCTCCTCTATTGTCCTTTAAACGTTAGTATTGCTTACTTACATATGTAGCTATACGCGTATGTATGCCCATACACTGTGTATCCTATTATTTGCTAATCATTTGTATTCAAATAGTTGAACCTAGAACGGGAGTATATTGATCGGATGGAGGGACGGCATGGTTACACGATGATCCATTTTTGGTATTCCAAAAGGTTTCACTTGCCCTTTCGATTTCGATGAATCTTGACACTTTTTTTTACCTAGTTTGTCGGAAGTTTTTGAAAGGATATCCTGATATCTATTTGATACCTATACAATGATCCAAGAGTCCCGTGACTGTCGAAGAAAAACCAAGTATTTAAAGAGTTCAACGTTTCTCGATGTCGATGGCTTTTTTTATGAAAATATTTGTGAAGAATCTCTTTTCTTTGGAGCATTTTTTGAAAATTTGCAAACTGATAAGCTGATGAGGGCCTAAGCTGGTGAATACGTTGAATGTGGCAGCAAATCGAATTCAATTCATGAAAAAAAAGTTGGAACGCTACGATGCTATTCGGGAGTGCAGTGATGGCCTATGATTTCAGATCATTATTTTTCTTTTTTATCGTGTCGCAATTGCTCCAACCAGCGCTTATACCAGTAACACTTTGACATTTTTGTTCCACTGTTTGCGAACGTGGTACCCATTGCGAAACATTCTTCTCATGCCCAAATTTTAATGTAAAAAAGGAATATATATTTTTATTATGTCAGCCAGCTATTTGAACCTTGCATTTCGATTATAGAATACAATTTATAGGATCTCTTGTTGATAATTTCTGGTGAAAACATCTCCTGTAGGCGTCCATAGCCTTCAAGACACCAATCTATGGTTTAATATTTATTTTCAATGGATAATAATCGTTATAATACTTTAAGATGGTTTTGAACGAGATTTCCTTTTCATCAAAAGACAATATTTGACTATACGAGTAATACAATATTGTTCGTTTTGTTTTGGCGAATGTATTTCAGTTTTTTTGTTGGGCTAGTATTGATCAATTTTAGATTCACCTGATGCAAATAGAATTATCTTATTTCATCATTCCCCGACGTTTCTGCGGCTTTTTGTTGAAATATTCAGGAGAATTTGAGAAATTACGAGAATTAAGAATTAAGAAATGTAAGAGTTTTACAACTTCTGTCACTTATAATAATTGTTTAAAGACTGAACGACAGGATACAATTAAGATATAGTTTTATAAATAATTATACAGGGTTGCCCATATTCGACGGACCCATGTTTTTTAAAAAAAAATCAAAGAAAAAAATA
>JAHXMU010025449.1:0-13692 GCA_019455685.1 Philornis downsi
TTTTTAAAACATGGGTCCGTCGAATATGGGCAACCCTGTACATATAAATACACGGGACGGGCTATTGACGCCAAATAAAGTTCAAATTTGAATTTAATTAAATTATTATTAATTTAAATTGTTATTAACAAACCCGAGCGAATTGTAAAATGAACACAAAAGTTATTGGATACGAATTAATTAATAAACACGCATTATCAATGGCCAAAACGTTGATTTGAAGGGATATAAGAAGGGATTCATTTGCAAAATTTGGGTTTCTCTCTACTGTAAGGCTAGACGATTTATATTACAATAAAATAAACCTGGCAGGATACGATGCTGTAAAATTGGTTGTCATCCTTTTCAGCTTCATCTACTAACTAAAAAAAAAGTCAAAATATCAAAGCGCAGTGAAGACTAACTTGAGACAGCGATGCCCAAGCATAATATACAGGGTGGCGCAATAGAACGTGCACATTGCATCATCTTTTTTGCGGGGTAGAAAAGGCGTGGGCGGGGGGCGCCTACATCGTCGACTCGCAAGAGATCGTCTGTCTTACAATTATCGCGACGAAGTTTGCAACGAATTTTAACATTGGATCTTAAACTGCATCCATGTAAGCTGCAATTAACACAAGAATTGAAAGAGTCTGACTTCATAGCAAGGCTCGCATTTGCTAATGAAATGCTTAATCGATTTTCCAATTTTGACAGTATCCTTTTCTCTGACGAGGCTCATTTCCTTATGAATGGGCTCGTAAACCATCAAAATTGTCGTTACTGGAACCGTGAAAATCCCAAAATCAAACACCAGAAACCATTGCATAGTCCTAAAGTGACAGTATGGGCAGCAATCTCTGCCAGAGGAATAATTGGTCCTTTTTTCTTCGAAAATGCGCGGGGCCAAAACGTCACGGTTAATACGGAACGCTATGTTGAGATGTTGGACGGATTATTGAAAATTGAAATTGATTTCCAGAAATTGAAAGTTCAAGAATAGTGAATTCCAGAACTTGGTTCCAACAAGATGGAGCTACCTGTCACACATCAAATAACTCCATGGCGGTGGTGAAGCAGATGTTCTCTGGCAGACTGATTTCGAAAAGAGGTGATATCCCATGGCCCCCACGTAGTCCAGACTTGACGCCTCTTGACTTTTTTTTTTGTGGAGATACCTCAAACACAAAGTCCACAGTAATAATCCAAGAAACATCGTTCAGCTCAAGGAGAATATCTGTGGTGAAATGGCAGCCATTACACCAGTATTGCTGAAGAAAGTTTTCAATAATTTTTGTTTGCGGTTAGAGGAGTGCCGTCGTAGAGAGGGTCACCATTTAGATGATGTTATTTTTAAAGAATAAACTCCATTTATTACTCTACAATGCCTTAGATTTATTTTAACCATACCTTTTGTATTTATTTTTTAATCTGTTTTTTAAATATACACGTTCTATTGCGCCACCCTGTAAATCTCATTTTATGAGATTTTTAAAATTAAATGGGATGACGGATTTGCAGTACATTATTTAAGGGAATTTTTCTTTAATTTCAAAAAAAAATGTTCGACGTTTTAGAGAAAATAACAAGCGTAATATGTCAAACAAACACTGCAAACACACTAATAATGGTTACCCATTATTGGGTTTCAAAAATAACATTAAATAAATCCCACACACACAGTTATGATTTCAAAGATACTTTTAATTCATTATAATGCTTGGACGCTGCCATTATGTATGAAACATTGGGTTGTTCAGAAAGTCCGTTCGGTTAAATCGGTTACTACGGCACTTCTCATGACGTAGAGTTCGTTCAAATACTATCAAAACTCCCTTCCACCCCTTCTCTAAACTGTTTACTATTGTTTACTAGTGTTCTCGTTGTAGTCGAGAGTAATTATAGAGTTTTTAAAGAAAGTTTTAAAATGTGGAAAAATGAGTGAAAAAGGACATTATAGGCATATTACGCTGTATTATTTCCGAAAAAAAAACACGACTGCTGAAGCCAGCCTAAAAATAAAGTCTGTTTATGAAAAAAAATGGACCAAATGAAAGAATTTGCTAGAAATGGATTAAAAGATTTTCTATGGGCGACTTCTCTGCAACGGACGCTGCCAGATTAGGACGACCAAAAGAAATTGTTTCCGAGGAGGTGAGAGATTTAATTATTGTCAATCCCCACGCAACAGTTAAGGAAGTAGCTGAAATAATCAAAAAATCAGTTTTAACCGTTCTACATATATGGGGTACCTCGCACTGCCTCCTCGAGGCCTCACACTGCCTTGCGGACTCGTCAGAAACTGTGAGAACTTGGGTAGGAAGTTTTACCACACCCACCGTACTACCCAGACCTCGCCCCATTCAACTATCACCTGTTTCGTAGTCTAAGCAACCACTTGAAGGATTTGAATTTTCATAACGACGAGGAAATGAAAAAACGAATTGTACAATTTTATGAGAGAGGAATTACAAAAGTTTCCAGAGAGGTGGGAAGAGTTTATTAAAAAAGCGGGAGTTTATATAATAGATTAAAATAATTGCTTTCTCGTACATAAATTTGAAAATAAATTTCTTTTAAAAACCCAACGAACTTTCCAAACAACGCGATACGATGCCATTTAAATGACCACCTCGGGATTGATTGCAGCGGTGGATCGTTTTGAGGTAGTTTTCGATCACCTTTTCGCACATTTCAGAAAAATGACCTCCATTGCTGCAGAACATTTTGTTCGAAATATCAGCATTGAAAATGTGTTGCTGTAGCACTCAATCAGCATATATACGGCGTTGTGAATGGTCCACCGGCATTAATTGTTGCGTGAATTGGACTCTATATGGATGGAGGTGTAAATCCAAATGCAAAGTACGAACCGTAAGAGAGGCCCAAATTGCTGATAACGCCATGAAGTCGACAAATTCGGATCATCCGTCATATTGACGATGATGCACAGACCTGACCACATCTGTAACGCTTCCAATCTCTTCAAATTTCTTCATAATCTTGGAAATTCCTTGCACAGTAGGTCGATTGTGACGACCATAATCATCACGTAATCCACTTTTGAATCACCACTTTTGCAGTAAGATTTAACTATTTTTACGCGTTCTTCGACTGTTAAACGACCAATATTCATAAATGGCAAACCTTTCACTAAATAAATAACACTTCAAATGACAGGTATTTAACAGGTGACAGCATTGCCAGTCCGGCAGTTTTAAAACCACGAAATGAATATCTCTGTATTAACGTTCATCTCTTTACACATTTTAGGTATTTAACAGCTGACAGCCTTGCCAGACCGGCGTTTTTGAAATCACAACATGGATAACCCGTTATAACAACATTTGAAAAAAAACATAAAGTTCCAGCTGTATTCCAAGCGGCACATAAATCCGCTCTAAAAACTAACTCCTTCTATAATACACTGTCGAAATTAAAATTGTACAGATGTTTGCGGATCGATAGGAAATTGTAAGTAGATTTGTTGAAAGTTGTTATGCTACTACTCTCTAACTAGTTTACAGGCGATTCACTAGTTCGTAGTAAGGTAATTGCATATGATTAAACACAATATTCTGTCCTTTTTTTCTTGTGAAAATTCTTATTTTTTAATACATTTCCTTGGTCACGCCGAAAAGTTGAGCAGTCCCTTACAAAAAAGGTAAATTGGAATTGTCCCCTCCCGTGTCAATCATCATTAACCAGCGCATATTGTCTTTCATTAATGAATAGATGGTAAGATTGTTGAAATAACTATGAAAAATCTACGTTGTTTCTGTAGATGAATTCAGTTCTTATGTAATCAAGTTTTTTCCAAATGGACTCCTGATTCATGACTGGGCTCTTAAAAAACTGCCATTTCTCTATCCAAATCAACTCATTTTCCAGTTAAAAATAGTATTTTTACATATTTTTCCACAGTCGTCTACACAGTTGGGGTGGTCTCTTAATGAAGAACGTAAATTGGGATGGTCCCTCCTCATTCTTATCAATTAACATTGTGCAGAGTTCTCTTTGTTAATAGTAAATGATAAAACTGTTAAAAAATTCAGGAAATATGTAATTTTTTTTATGGAAAAGTTCTTACACACTGAACTGATTTTACTCAATTTCGATCGAAACCAGTAACCTGTAACCATGAGATATTTTCATGCCAAATTGTATGCTCTTCGCTCAAGCCTTTACAGAGCTTTCAGCAACCGGATAGGCGTGGTGAAATCGATAAAGTGGTCTTATCCAGTTATGATTTTTCATTTGAAATTGGCAATATTTTTCTAAGCGTTGTCTATTACATGTTAAAAATCAAAATTTTCATTGGATATTAGGAAATTTATAGGTAAAATTGATAAATTTATATTAGATTATAAGAACATAAATTGCAGTTAAACTTACCGTTCTTAAACTGACAAACACACAAATATTGGTTTTTGAATATTTCGCAGAAATAAGCAAGTAAAAATATCTGAAAAGACAGAAAATATAAATATTAATTAATAAGATTGAATATTAAGACAAAGAAAATATTTTACGAATTTTATATAAAATACAGGGTGTCTGTCGGGAAGGTATACTACACTTTCTTTGCTTATAATTTTTGATTAAATGAAAGAGAATGGGTCTTATATTGACAAATATTTTATTTAATGTCGGTAATTATGTATAGAATACAATATCAGATGAATGTCCTTCTCTGTTAGCCTCACAAATGCGAGCCCTTTTCAGCACATTTTTCATTACATTCTCACACGCAGTATTTCATTAATTTCATCACGAATATTTTGTTTGAGTTGCTCAAACGTTTCTGGTTTGTTTGCATAAACCTTGCTTGTCAGATATCACCACAAAACGAAGTCCGGAGCAGTCAAATCAGGCGACCGTGGAGGGCAATCAACATCACCATTTCTTGAAATAATTTATTTTCGACAGAGGTCTCGCAGTAATTCCATTGTAATCCTGGCTGTATGCGATGTGGCACCGTCTTGTTGGTACCACATGTAATTCAAACCCAAAGCATGCAGTTGTGGCGTTAAAAAGTTTTAAATCATATCACGATATCGCTCCCCATTGACAGTTACCATTACGCAGTTTTCAGTTTCAAAGAAGTAAGATCCAATGATTCCATCTGACCAAATGCAAAGGTGACTAATAAATAATTTCAAGGTTTTTCATTGCCCAGAATCAACTATTATCCATTCAAATGAAAATGTGCTTCGTCACTCACTATGATTTTTTCATGAAAATCGGGGTTGTCATGGGCGAGCTGTAACATCCTATTGGCATATGTACGGCGGCGTAAATGGTCTTGTGGAAGAAGCTCTTGTGCCAACTGAATCTTAAATGGAAACAAATGCAAATTCTTATGCAAATTTGTAGCCAGATTTGTTCTTTGAAGACCAAGCTCCTGAGCACGGCGTCGAACTGAGGTTGATGGATTGTTTTGAACACTTTCTTGAGCAGCAGTAATGTTTTCAGCCGATCTTGCAGTACGTTGTGATCCATGCTTGGCCCTATCAGCTACAGACCCTCTTTCTTCGAAATCATTCACTACACGATAAATAGTGCGTCTTGTTGGCACGTTGTTTCTCCAAAAATTTCACGTAACTTTCTCGTCGTCACAGTAATCGATGATTGATTTTGATCAAATGTTTTAACGATTAAACCACGTTAGTTTATCGAATATTTTTCCATAATAAATTTGCCACGTCTCTACTTCACGACTGCCAAATATGAACTGTCAAGACTAATGTTTACCAAAATAACGGCAAAACAAAGTGGTATCTTCTCGACGGACACCCTGTATAAAGGATTTTCAAAAGTTTCGACGGAAATTATCTGTAAAACGAAGATCACATTCAAGGCAGCTAAAAAATTTCACTGAATTACATACTTTGTCATATTTTAGAGAACTTAGCAACTAAATTTTACAGAACTAAGGAGTTACCTCTTTGGCGTACTAAACGCAGATGTAAAAAATGAAGAAAATATAAAATAAATATAGATTAGTCTTATACAGACAATGTATTTTTTCATACACCTTCAAAATAAATTAGGTTAATTAGGAATTGTTGATTACTACATTATGCGGTCATAGTAATTTTTTTTAAAAAAAAATTGAAAAAATAATTTTAGGAAAGAAAATTTCTTATTGTTGCATTGCCAGAAGAGGATAGAAGGAAGCAGAGGAAACTCGGGGGAAAACAAGGATTATGGCTTGGATTTTCAACAAAAATTACAAAAAGAATAGATAGCGATAGTCTTTGTACCGATTACCTAGATGATAGGAATGAATTATATTTTGAATCCATAATATTTTGGGAATGACTTTTACGTACGAGTATAACCCATCAAAATGTGTAATGAGTTTCAACGATTATTTATTACCCATGCGTACGACCCCCATTTGTGCTACCTCACGAGTCCGAAAACTTTATGGAGAAAAATAATGATGTAATTTTATTTGAAAATTCATTTTTTTTAATATAAAACCAAAAAAACACAACTAATTTCTCCAATATAAACTTAGAAAATTATTAAAGAAAAACGAAAAAAAAAACACTGACAAAAGTCTACGTGCGACTGGTAAACTAGCATAGATAAAATCACTTAAGCATTTAAAATGTTTATGAAATTAACACTTAGTATTTTGTTAGTATTTTGTTGGTCCACCACCAAGGGCTTCTATAACTGACTGCAATCGTCTGGACATTGAGTCAACTAAGAGTTCCAATTCTGCAGACGTTATATTATTGCATTCTTCATAAAGCTTCACTTCTAGTATTGGATCACTAATAATATCGTGTTTTCTGATTTTACGTTCTAAAATCTCCCAAACGTGCTCAATAACATTTAAATCCGGGCTTTAAGGTGATGTGTGCAACTCTCGTGGGACATAATTAAGCAGCCAATCTTTAACAACATGAGCGGTATGCTTTGGATCGTTATCTTCTTGGAATATCCAACATACACCAAGATTCAAAATATCACCTATGGCTTTAAATGTTATTCCAATATTGATTTATACTGATATATGATCCGTGTTATCCTCAATAAATGCCAGATTTCCTACTACAAATAAAGCGACGGCACCCCAAACCGCCACGCTGCCACCACCATGTTGGAATTAAGTGTTTGCCGTATTAGGTTTTCTCCAAACTTTAAAGAAAACCCTCCCATCACTTCCAAATATATTATATTTTGGTCTGTAAACAAAACTCGTTTCCAGAAATCATTTCCTCGCATAATATGCTGCTGGGCAAATTCCATGCGAAACTTATTTTTTGTCGCTTACAATGGGTTTTTTGCATGGAGTTCTGCTGTAGAGACCGTTATTATTGAAATATCTTTGAACAGGTCTTGGATTTTCAATCACATTTGATCTAGTTTCTAGATCTTTTGCCAACTTTATGGCAGACACTTTGGGATTTTTATCCACTTATTTTATAATAAAACTAAGGTCTCTGCGATTAAGTTTTGTTAGACCGCCACTGCGCGATTCATTTTCAATTACACTGGTATTTTTAAAGTTCTAAAACTTAAATTCAACAGTTTTGATATTTCACCAATAAATTTTTCTTTAACATTTCTATGTTTTAATACTAATTTTCTTACTTCACTTGCCATGATCGCTTTGAAATATTTTTCGCAGCTATCCCAAATAAACCTAAACACAACTTATTCGAAGCCTATATCCGATATTTTCTAGAACCATAAAACAACACTAAGAATAATAAGGTGGACTGAACGTTGACTTTTCTCATTGTTTTTTTTTTTCGTTTTTCTTAAATAATTCTCTAAGTTTATATTAAAGTAATTACATTTCAAAGAAAACTGCATCATTATTTTTCCTCGTAACTTGTTCAGATCATCAGTTACTAGAAATGGTGGTCGTACACCCTGTATTTTGGTTTAAAGGCTAGTAGACGAAAATTTATTTAAATTAAAAGAAAAAACGAATAATAATTTCTTTTCGTATAGCATTAGAAATAAAATGAATGCTAAAACAATAACAAAAACCAAAAATTTAATTCAGTATTTTTCAAAAAGTAAGAAATTCATCAAAAAACATTGGACAAAATAATAAGTAAATTTAGTTAAAATAAGCAAAAGAATAAAAAAATCAATCTTTTTCTGCTAAATTTGCTGAGTTTCGTTAAAAACCGCCATATCCACCTTTATTTTCAATTAATTTGTTGACTCTTTTTGGCATGCTGGCAATAAGCTTGATGCCGATTTCTACTGGTATTTCATACCAAGTTTTTTGAACAAAATTCCATAACTGATCCTTATTTTTAAGAACTTCCTTTCCAATTCTTTTTTTAACTCTCCTCAAAGATTTTCGATTGGATTTAAGTCCAGTCATTGACTTGGCCAGTCAAGAAGGGCAACATTATTATCTTGGAACTAATCCTTTACCAACTTAGAAGTATGCTTCGGATCATTATCCCGCTGAAATGTCCATCTAAGAGGCATACTTTCCACAGCATAATTCAACATCGTATTTTCCAAGATAACTTTATAGTACAATCTGGTCATAGTGTCGGTAATTCGATGTATCGGATCGACACCATACCACGAGAAACAAACCCAGACCATAATATTGCCGCCCCCGTGCTTGACTGTCCTTTTTGTAAAGCGAACATGGAATTCCTTACCCTTTGGGCGCCGAACATTCCGGGCACAGTCGTTTCGAAATACATTAATTTTTGTTTCATCGCTCCCCAAAATGTTTCGCCATTTTTTTTCACCGTCTCCTTCGGACCAATTGGAATGACTTCTTGTAAACGCCAATCTAGCCTTTAATTTTCTTTGTCTAAGCAAAGAAACTTTTCTGGTTGTCCGTCCTGGTAAATGTTCTTCTTATAGCCTTCGTCATCGTGAAATTACATTTCCAATTTCTGCTAAAATCGCTCTTGAAGACACAAACAGGTCCTTCTTCGCAAGTTGTTTTTAAAGTTTTTTTTTTTGGGTTTTCCGCGAGTTTCGACGGCCTTTTTAGGCTTTAAAGCATTTTGTACAAAAATAGCCACCGATTTATAGTTTGTGCCATAAAACGAAGACTTTGGCCACTTTCTCTTTTAGTCGTGAAGCAAAAATTCTCCTCCGGAGAACAATGACTTTTCCGACCCATGGCTGATTTTTTTTACAAAATATTTTGTTATAAATAAAGATAAATACCAGTAAATTAAGTAGCCTTTCCAAAAAGGCTACAGCAGACTGCGAAAATATTAAAGAACTGAGCAATGTATTTATTATTTTGACCAAGTACTGAAATCACACCCGAACAAAACTAACTCACAATGAAAACAATGGGGAAGCCCCAGTTTTGTGTTTATTTTTAAAGGCATTACCATATTAGAGTTATTTAAATGAAAAAAAAAAATTGCCATGTTTACTCGTACTTTCCGTTAATGTAATAAAAATTAAACATAAAACAAAAATAAGCAGGTGTATTTATTTTTTCGACCATATGTGTATACTGGTAATATCAATGGCTTTGGGACAATGCATTTATCCATTACAGCGGGTTAATTTTTAGCGTATTTGGTAGTTTTTTTTTTACTAAATACATATTTCAAATATCACCCACTATTGGGTATTACCTTGCCGACCAATAAGCAACAATACAACTAATTGCATTTAAAACCATTACTTTAACATATCCGGCCTTGCATGGGTTAATTTGTTATTATAATTTGCTTGTTATTCATTACATTACACTGAGTTCAATAATACGCATAAAATCGAATTTAAAACGTGTTTTTTTTTCGCTTTGTGCTGAAAACCAGTTAACAAACTTGACCTAATAACGAAAATAAAAAACCAGGCCTCTGATAAATTAACAAGCAAATACGCGTTCGCAAATCTCAGCCAAAATTGTGAGTACATAAATCTAATCTGACTGCACTATTAACAACGATTGGAGTCATCATTGGCCCCCACCCAGGCCACTTTTCGCGTGTATGAATTTAACAAATCTAAAAACTGTTTTACAATCGTCGCAGTCACTTATTAAAATGCGCTTTACAGTACACAATTTCCAAGTACAACAAAACAGAACATTGGAAACTTGCAATGCGTTAATTTCAAGTGGGCATTTCCAAGAGCAGACGAATTTCATTAGCTCTTTGCCATTTATTGGCATTCACAGAATTTCATGCAATCGTAGAAATGTTCTTAAAGGGATATTGAATGTGAGTGCCGTTTGACACTTGGCTTCATTGCATTGCATTGGCAGCACTTTTTGCGATTTGCACTTGGAAGTAATTAATTAAATGAAAAAAACGGTTCGGAAATTAATTGAAAGGGCATATGCAAAATGCTACTCCTTCATTTCATTCTATTATAGGTGAAAACGGAGTATTTTCGATTGGTAGTTGTAAATTGTATTTAATATGTGGGGTATAAAATAGCAGTAAGCTTTAAATTACATAAATTTTCCTTGTTCGGCGAAAGGATACTCTTAGCCAGCAATAGCATTAGTCTTCTGTTATAAATATGTTGGTTTTTGGTAGAATTTAAAACAGTGACAACAGTGTGCGGAGAATTGACTGTTGCATCAATAAAAGAAGTAAAATTATAGCCTTCTGAAGTCCCCCGCGGACGTATGATGATATATATGTATATGATGATAGGGGCGTGGCAATCCAATCCATTTTCAATCGCAGAACTGTGTTTACTAAAATTCTTATGCACGCTTCGATAAACCAAATATTAACCATTATAATACAATAAAATTGACAGACGTTTAGACAAATGCAGATAACAAATAAGGATTGCAGTGAAAAAAAATTAAATTTCGATAATTTAGTCAATTTATGTGGGAGGTACTAGAAGGGGTGTGTCGACGCCTAAGAATTAAAATTATCAAAACTACTAAATGAAATGAAAATGTAACACAAAAAAAATTTAGATTTCTGGACTTCCCAGCTATGGCAAGATTACAAATCGAAGTGGACAGCATTCGTTGGGAGATAAATAACTATTCGGCCCAAAACCAATAGCAATTTTATTGACAGTAATTTGATGTGATGTGTGGAGCACAAAAAGGATTTTTGTTTAAAAATAATATGCATGAAGATAGATTCGGAATCTAATCCAAAAACCAACTGTATTTGCCGACCTCTGTTATTGAGTTAACAGAACTCTGTTAACGCATTAATTTTTGGGATTATAAATAAAAGTAATATTTTTTACGAAGTAAAAACAATGGAAGAAAATACTTCAGACTGTAAGCATCCACCTTCTCTATGTAAAACAAGTGTGAAATAATGAATTTCTAATGAGTTAAAACTTAAGTTATGTATCGATATATTTGCTGACTGTGACTGACAGCTAGCACCTGCGTCAATAAAACTTATACCATTGGCTAGACCTCAGCACATAACTTCTGAAACAATGGTCCATATATTTCAGAAGAATTTCAGAACTTGAGATTCTTCAATTTTATTTTCCGCCAAGTAAAAAAAAAAAATTGGCCCTGCCTACTTTGTTTTTACCGGCTCTTTCATATCTTGGTACGACGAATTGGAGGAGACGCGCAGAAGATCGAAGCGCTTTGAATTATTTCCTACTGACGGCTTACAATAGATAAGTATATCTATTCCAGTCGCCACCTAAGAATATTAGGATTGCCTGTAGATATTGTCGAAGTAATTATTTCTATGGGAGTTTAAACAGAATCGGAATAGATCACACTAAGTGTTGGAGGTTTATAAATGATGCGAGTATTCTGGGGAGAGTACAAAGAAAAGATTTTAACCTAAAAACCCTAAAAACATCAGCAGCAATTTTAGTTGTTGATTATGAGATTAAAGCAAACCTTTTGAACCAGTATTTCACTCAAGCTATTAGTGAGTCAAGAGATCAGATACTTGCAAACTTTAACCGAAACGTCGAATGGGAATTTAAGAAGAATCGGAACGGATCACACCAAATGTAGGGGATTTTGTAAATGATACACTGGGGAGAGTACAAAGAAAAGATTTTAACCTATAAAGATGAGCAGGAACTTTGATTTTTGATGAAGAGGTTAAAGCAAACGCTTTGAATTAGTAATTCATTCAAGCTGTTAGTAAATTAAGAGATCAGACACAAATATTAATAGGGGATTACACAGAATTACTTATGAATTTTAACCGGAACGTCGAATGGGAATTTAAGAAGAATCGGAACGGATCACACCAAGTGTTGGAGGTTTATAAATGATATACAGGGGAGAGTATAAAGAAAAAAATTTTAACTTAAAAACCCCAAAAACATCAGCAGAAACTTTGGTTTTTGATGATGAGATTAAAGAACCCCTTTTCAACCAGCATTTCATTCAAGCTGTGCCAGTATTTCATTAACCGGAACGTCGAATGGGAATTTAAGAAGAATTGGAACAAATCACACCAAGTGTTGTGGGTTTTGTAAATGATATTCTGGGGAGAGTACAAAGGGAAGATTTTAACCTATAAACATGAGCAGAAAACTTTTTGTATTAGTATTTCATTCAAGCTGTAAGTGAGTTAAGAGGTCAGGCACAAATATTACCGTGGAATTACATTTAAATACTTATGAACTTTAACTGGAACGTCGAATCGTTTTTTTATTCGATCAGTTACTATAGAAGACATTAAGGAAATAATTAATAATTTAGATTTAAAAAAAATCAGCTGGTTGTGATAATATTTCCTCAATTCTAATGAGAGAGAGAGAGTTAATTGCACCCAATCTGAGTAATATATTTAATAAAATGGTTGATATGTCAAGTTTTCCGGATTGCTTGAAAGTTAGTATGATTTTGTAGGTTAAAATTTTTGTTTTATGGGGATGATCTAAAAGTATTTTTAAAAACTTCAAAAAGACATAGACAGTCTTAATAATTGGTGCCTTTTAAATAAGCTATCATTGAACGCGGATAAGTGTATTCATGTTTCTTTTTCGCGTTGCAGAAATCCGATTCATGCAGTTTTCAAAATTTGTAATTTTTCTCTGAAATCGGCTTGTTCGAAACTGGATCTAAGTGTTATATTTGACATTTATTCCGCACGTCAATTATGTTATTCCCAAGGCGTACACAGTTTTTGCGCGTTCAGAATTGTCTGACCCCAATACATTTGAAATCATTTTTACATCAAATGTTAGATCTAAGTTGAAATATGTCGCTATTATTTGGTGTCCTCATTCCAATATTCATATAGCACGTATTGAACGGTTGCCACGTGTATTTGTAAAGTTTGTTCTTTCTTCATTTAGATTTGAAGAACCTCTCACAATCTACAATTCGAAATGTTTATTATTTGGGCTACAGACATTAGAATATCATTTTACGTTCCTCCTAGGTCTCTCCGGCGAACATATAATTTTAATATACAAATACCTCGGCACTTTACTTCTTATGCAAAAAATAGTACTCTGAATAGTGGATTTTATATTCTTAATGAAATTAATGAATATGCCTTGAATCAAGGTTCATATCAACTCATAGAATTTGAATCATCTTAAAATTTGTTTCGTTTATATCTTAACAGGTTTCTTAGATTAAATAGTTCTACTTTAAATTGTTTATAAATAATATATATAATATAAAATATTACTGTTTTGCCATTGTTAGTCTGTAAGGAAATTTTGTTCCATAGACTTGAATAAATGAAATGAAATGAAATGATGTGAAATGAAATGAAATGAAATCCTAATCCTAATTTCCACGCTTCCTTCATGGTTCATGTA
>JAHXMU010025450.1:0-12462 GCA_019455685.1 Philornis downsi
TTCTCGTTGAGACAATTTTCTTCTATAGAAAATTTCTCGTTGAGACAATTTTCTTCTATAGAAAATTTCTCGTTGAGACAATTTTCTTCTATAGAAAATTTCTCGTTGAGACAATTTTCTTCTATAGAAAATTTCTCGTTGAGACAATTTTATTCTATAGAAAATTTCTCGATGAGACAATTTTATTCTATAGAAAATTTCTCGTTGAGACAACTTTCTTCTATAGAAAATTTCTCGTTGAGACAATTTTCTTCTATAGAAAATTTTCTTCTATAGAAAATTTCTCGTTGAGACAATTTTCTTCTATAGAAAATTTCTTCTATAAAAAATTTCTTAGATTATTGTTATATTGTTTTGGGTGAAACGAATCATTTGCGTGACACTTATTCAAAAAGGGAAGGATTTGTGGGCAGAGAACTCCTGATTTTTGCACCACGATAATGCCTCATCTCTTCGTTTATTGCAGTGGGTCTTGGTTTATTTATATGCACCTGATTTAGCACTATACGACTTTTAATTATTTTCTAACCTTAACTGACTGCTCCGGGCACATTATTATGAGTCAGCGGAAAAGATTCAGTGTGAAAAGCAGCTTGCTCGGGGGCCGTACCAGAAGCTGACTCTTTGACATTCTTCGAGGATTGGAAGAAATGTTGACAAAAAAAATGTTGTGTCGGGGGAAATAACTTGAACGTAATCAAATAGATTTGGGTGAATAAATATTATTTACTTTGACATAAGATATGAGAATACTCGCAGCTCGAGTACACCACGCCTGCCACTCGCACTTGTGTCATTACTGAAATCTCACAGATAACATATGGGATTACGTCCCTTTTTCCACAAGGTATAAAAATAAACTAAATAACAACAATGATATACAACAACGTCAGACAGATTGAGGTTCAAATGTAAACAAATTTTGTATCTAAACTGAATGTCTGTTAGTCTCAGCGAATGCGTCGCCTCGGAACAGATTTAGGCTCAATCCACCGAGTCACCCGGCAACGACAATGAGAGTTTTTGGTGCTTCACTAGAGTTGGATTAGAAATATTTTGTATTGTGTTTTTGTTGTTGTTATGGATGTTGGTTACATTATCATTGCTTTTGTTGTTTTATTGTGTCTCCGTCGAGTTCAAATTTAAATGGTAGAAAAAATAATATAAATAAAATAATAGAAAGAATAAAATTGCAGAAAAACAAGTCGGCATAATCCCCACCCAACCCGTCCTGAGCCAACACTTCTATGAAGTACCTACAATTTGAACGTAAATATAGAGAAGTTATAGACATCAAACAGTGTAATAAAATTCGACTCAAAGAGTGGCAGAGGATTGAACGCTGATGAGGATGGCAATGATCATCAAAGCCATCATAGTCGCAATCACAGATTACCGGTGCTTGATTCTGCTAAGCTTGACGATGATGATGATGAGTGGATGGGAGAAAAAAAGAATAAATTTCATTTGATATTTAACTCAAAAGGGGAACACAACTAAATCATTATTCAGAATACTTTTGCCATTTTCTAGCCAGTGTTATTCACAATTCCGAAGCAAAAGAGCGGGTGAGCCCAAAAGCGGGTGTTAATACGCGAAAACACTTCTGGAAACGGTATCCACGTTCGAGTATTTAGACGCGTAAACCTCAATAGATGCGATAGATATTACGATTTTTGCTACGTCCTCAATATTGCGTGTGAATGTGAGAATAATAATAATAACAACAACTACATCAACAGCAATAATAATAATAAAATCTAAAAAAAGAAAGTTCAAACTTCTTTCACCACCTAATTTTTCTTTTCGAAAACACACCATCAGCAACTAAAACACATAAAAAATTCAAACATAATTTTGATCTTGACCAATGTAAAAATTGGACTTCCAAAAAGGAAAAAAAACATGAAAATATAGCGCATAACCCAGAAGTGTTGAATGTAGAACACATGAATTGAAGCGGAAGTTGAAAATTCGCTAATTGCGAATATTTTACGTGGCGGTAGGGCCAGTCGGTCTATCAAAGTATCACTACCAGCCACGGCGGTCATCAAGTGAATGGATGCCGTTATTTATATTGTCATATACTCGGATTGTAATAATTTACTTTTTTCTGCTTTTGTTAGAGTTTTGATCTTAATATACTATATAGAACAGCATTAAGTATCAACAAATTTAAAATGAAAAAAAAAAACAAACGCTTTAAAATTAATATTATTTATTATGCTAAGAAGTCTTTGTCCCACATTCAAAATGTTGGTAATTAAGGCAGCAGAGATTCTTTTGTTTTCTTCTTTTACTTGAAATTAATGAGGTGATGCTGATGTTTGTGATTTCAATGCGTGTGAAATTCTTTAAGTTTTAAAATCATTAAATTCAAATTGATGGTGCAAAATTTACATTTACTGATGGTATACAAAATAGAAAACAATTAATTGAAGAAACCATCAAATTATAAATTCAAACAAGCTGATTACTTTAGAGACAACAACAAAGAAATAAAAAATATGAAAAATTAGCTTTAATAGCTTTATATCGAAAAATTATAGTTTACTTATGTACGAGGTGTGTTCAGAAAATAAGGCGAATTTTCAAATTTCGCGGGCTACGTACATTCGACTTTCGATTATCATTTTTTTTTTATGTTGGTAGACTCGTCTCGAAGATATGTTGACGGTTTTATCCATATACCATGTTTAGTTTGTTTGTGAGGTATACAGATAGAAGTGAAGCTATAAAATTCTACTAAAAAGTCAAAAGCAAATGTTATAATACGAGCCTTCCCTCGGCAACTCGATATCTTCATAAAAGCTACATGTTACTTTTATGAGCTGATTATATACTCGTATATACATATATTGTTGGCCAACGAGATGTTACTGAAGTCCTCTCATGCCAAATAAACTGGGTTTGTCAGTAAACGATAAGAAAACCTCATTATTTGTACCGACAAACAAAGTATCTGCTAGTGTGGGCACTAAGACAGCGTTGATAACTGAAAATTTGAAATAATGCTCCACAGTTATTGATATAATTTCAGCTTGGAAATTACAAGAAGAATTTGGCTTTTAAACATTTGTTATTGCGAACTTGGCAAACGTGTTAAAATCAAAAATTTCTATCTATGAACGAATATTTAGTCAAAAGATTCGTTTATGGCTATCTTCGAAATAATCATGTGAATCAGTAATGAATTCGATGGGCGGCGCAGAAAAAAGCGGTCAAAGCTGCGGTGGAAGTATTAGGTTTTTGCGACGCTATCGAACATTAATGCTATGACTTGGAAGCGATGATCAAAAGACTGAATTACTTGAGATTCTTTCCCACTTCCGGCTCCTAGTCAATACTATTTCTAAGAAAACAACCATAAAATTAGAAAAAGCCTACCAAATGTTTTCGAAAGGAATTGAAAGTGAGAGCAACTGTTGTTCAGTACACCTGACTAAAATTTCTGTAGTGGTAGCTTGACAAATTTATATTTGCCTGTATCGCGAAACTTTGCAGTCCATTTACGGAACAGAACGCTATTCTATACAACACTAAATTACCATCCTCACGGCATAGAATTTAAACGAAAAAAAACTCAACCACAGAAATTTGAACATGACATCAGATGAAAGCTTTATTAGTGATGAGTTATTTTAAATAATTAATTAAAAACCTATTTATGAAAATAAAATTAGCAAGCACAGCAACAAACCGCCAATTGTAGCATAGAAAAAAAATCATTGAAATTCCCTGGCAGATTCTAACATCATCAGCCACAAACGTGTCTGGTTGTTTGAAATAAAACAGCAATTCACGGACTGTTGAGCAAATACTTTACCAAGAATCAAGGGGTATAATAAACAAAACTAACAAAACGGCACAACAACCATATAATAAGTCAAGTTTATTAGTTTTTTTTTTTCACCATTTAAAATATTTTAATTAAATGTTTTTCGCCGAAAAAATAAAAAAAATCAGAGAATAACCGAAAAAATAAACAATTGCTTCTAATGTCATTTAAAACTAAATAAACCTATTATTATGATATAATTTTGGGATACCTACAGTAGCAGTAGCAACAATGAAAACGATAGTAATAAACAATAATTCATATTTAACCTCAACCATAACCTCAATATGGAGCGTCATGCAGAAAGATCAACAAACATGCTGGTTAGCTGAAACAAAGGGAAATGCTCGTATGTGGATAAAGATCCCCAACAGAAGCAATTTTGCCATAAACAAACCATTTGCCATTAAAATACTAACAGATAAGTGAATCATTAGCAAGTGTTTTCTTATAAATGGTTAGATTGCTTGCAGGCTTAAGAAATAAAACCCAGCGAAAAGTTTTGCTAAGGAATAAACAAACAGTTAAATATCAAAAGACGTATTTTTGAGTAATACATTTAATATAATCAATTGTTTGTGTGTATTCGTTTAATATTTTTCAGGATCATCATTGTTATACAGGGTGGCGCAATAGAACGTGCATATTTAAAAAATAGATTAAAAAATAAATACAAAAGGTATGGTTAAAATAAATCTAAGGCATTGTAAAGTAATTAATGGAGTTTATTTTTTAAAAATAACATCATCTAAATGATGATCCTCTCTACGACGTCACTCCTCTAACCGCAAACGAAAATTATTGAAAACTTTCTTCAGTAATACTGGTGTAATGGCTGCCATTTCACCACGGATATTCTCCTTGAGCTGAACGATGTTTCTTGGATTATTACTGTAGACTTTGTGTTTGAGGTATCCCCACAAAAAAAGTCAAGAGGCGTCAAGTCTGGACTACGTGGGGGCCATGGGATATCACCTCTTTTCGAAATCAGTCTGCCAGGGAACATCTGCTTCACCACCGCCATGGAGTCATTTGATGTGTGGCAGGTAGCTCCATCTTGTTGGAACCAAGTTCTGGAATTCATTATTCTTGAACTTTCAATTTTTGGAGCCAAAAATCCGTCCAACATCTCAACATGGCGTTCCGTATTAACCGTGACGTTTTGACCCTGCGCATTTTCGAAGAAAAAAGAACCAATTATTCCTCTGCCAGAGACTGCTGCCCATACTGTCACTTTAGGACTATGCAATGGTTTCTCGTGTTTGATTTTGGGATTTTCACTGTTCCAGTAACGACAATTTTGACGGTTTACGAACCCATTCATAAGGAAATGAGCCTCGTCAGAGAAAAGGATACTGTCAAAATTGGAAAATCGATTAAGCATTTCATTAGCAAATGCGAGCCTTGATATGAAGTCAGATTCTTTCAATTCTTGTATTAATTGCAGCTTATATGGATGCGGTTTAAGATTCAATGTTAAAATGCGTTGCAAACTTCGTCGCGATAATTGTAAGACAGGCGATCTCTTGCGAGTCGACATTTGTGGATTTCCTCGTACTGACTCCATCACTCTCTCAACATTGTCTTCGGTCCTAGATGTTCTTGGGCGACCATTTGCTTGTGGTTTAAATGTTGAACCGGTCTCTTCAAAACGCTTTACCTATATTTTAATTAAATATTCGCCTAGTCCATATTCAGCACAATATAGTCGCCTAGTAGCAATATATGAACGAGAGTTCTCGTAAAATGGGCGCACGTAAAATGCACGAAGTGATTCATAGCGACTAAAACTCCATGAGCCCGCCAACCCAATGATGTAGGCGCCCCTCCACCACGCCTTTTCTACCCCGCAAAAAAACATGATGCAATATGCACGTTCTATTGCGCCACCCTGTACTAAAATATTTTCAACATAATCTCCTTTAAGCTCGATACACTTTTACCAGCAATATTCAATAGCTTCTAAACTATGTTTATGGTAAGAATGGTGAAACTCCTTAAAATAGCCATCAACCGTAGACCTCACCTCTTCATTGTTGGCAAATCTTTTACCACTGAGACATTTTTTCAAGTTTCGAAATGTCTAAGAAGGCTGAAACTGGCCAATAAAGTGTGTGAAGAATTCATGGATTCAAACTATAATTCATTAATTTTGGCCACCGCAATTTTGGATGTGTAAACTGGAGCGTTATCTTGATGAAACAACACTTTCTTTCTTGTTAAATGCGGTCTTTTTCCATAATTTTATCACTTAAACACTGCGATAAATTAACATAATTTTCGCGGTTGATGGTTTTTCCTTTCTGAAGATAATCAATAAAAATAATCCCGTTCGCATCCCAAAAAAAAAACAGACGCCATGATCTTATCTGTAGAAGAAACTTTCTTCGCCATTTTTGGACATGATTCTCCCATTCCAGTCCACTGTTTTAACAGTTCCTTGGTGAGCCCATGTCTCATCCATGGTTATAAATCGACGCCAACAGCAACAACAGTTTTATTGCATCACCAAACACTCTTCATGACGCTGTTTTTGCTCTATTGAAAGTAAGCGCGACACCCATCTTGTGCACAGCTGTTATCTTCAAATCTTCTGTCAATATACGACGTACTCGTACAGCACAATGCCTATCATTTCAGCTAGCTCACACACACCTTCAGCCGACGATCATCTAATGCCATTTTGTGGATTTTCTTAACCGTATCTGGCGTGGACACCTCAACTGATCAACCACTACGGTGCGCAGTGAGATTCTAAGTGCAAAAAGTCTATTTTTCGACTGTAAAATATTAAAAATGTAATGATGCAATTTTGTACGGAATTGTTTAGTTAAGAGAAATTCATCATTGCTTTTTTGAAAAAAATAATTTTTTATCGCAAAATAATTACTTAAAAATGCTTGGGAGAAGTAAAGCGCAAAACGACTAAGATTTTAATGCAACTTGAGGGCCTGTATATGCATATTTGTTGTTCGTTTAACTATTTTATGTCATGACGTTCTAAAAATATGGTATTTTGTGATTCTTTAAGAAAAAAAGACAACTGGATAGCATAAATAGTTTCGAAACTATTTAAATTTAAAAAAAAGCCCTAGAAATTTCAGTGTTCTAAATTTTCCTTTGACAAAAAAGATTAAAGATTAAAAGATTAGCTCCGGCGATGCTCTGACTGCAATAAAATGAAGGAAGGGAGTATATTATTGCGATCTATAGAAAAAAAATTTTAGAAAAAAAAAATTTATACTGCTGAACAAAGTTATAAATTTTATGAAAAAAGTCACAAGAAATTACGCTACAAATTAAGCAAAGAAATAAAGACAAAACAGAAGAAAGGATTATAGAAAATATAGACTGATGTTTTCAAAAAAATGCAATAGAATGGCAACTAACTCTGATGTTTTCAACAGTCTCTTGGTGTCATCAGATCCTTTTCTTAGTAAAATAAGACGTCAACCTCGTAAACAACATTTGGAATTAGATGATATTGTAAAAGAAGTGATAGATGAATAAGTAAATAAGTTTCCTTACACATGTAACTAATTATTTTATTTTAGGCGGGTAGTGGGTGAAATGGTTATTTTTTCTGGGTAATATAGACGATGGGCTTGGCCGATTTGGATGAAACTTTGCAAAATTTTTGTTTCCATAGTACAGATGATGCATGCCAAGTTACAAAAATTTCTACCTAACAGAATAAAATTTATACGAAAATTTCATTTTGAGTTGTATGGGCGGTGGGCGATGGGCGTGGCCGATTTAGATGGAACTTTCCAAAAATTTTGTTTTCGTAGTACAGATGATCCATGCCAAGTTACAAGAATTTCTACCTAACAGAAAAAAATGTATACGAAAATTTCATTTTTAGTTGTATGGGCGGTGGCCGATGGGCGTGGTCGATTTGGATGAAACTTTATATTTTTGCTACTCTACGTGATAAAACGCTCTGTGCCGAATTTCAAGACTCTACGACAACTCCTTATATTTATTGCACAAAAATGTATGAAGCAATCCCACTGTGCGGTGTTTGTCTTGGCAGCTCCTACGGCCTGTTTTAAACTCTGCTACCCAATAATTTACAGTCGTAAACGAAGGTGCAGACTCGCCCATAGTAAAATCCAGCTTGGCATTAATATTGGTTGGACTGAGACCTTTCAAATGGAAATATTGAATTACAAAACGTTGACAAATTTTTTCCACGTTTACAAATTCACTGAGATCGTTTACTTTTAATGGCTCAAATAAAAATACCAAGCAACATGGCACCGTGAAACATAAAACATATGTTTTTTAAGGTTGCCATTTTTTACCAAAATAATTTTTTTAAGCCATTGGCACTATTTATACACCAGGTCGGTTAATTTTAAAACCGCCTTCATACTTCGGCGATTGGGAAAAACATTGGCATGTGTACCTATATTGTGTCCGGATGGTGGGAATACCTTGAAAGGGATAAAATAGGATAAAATTTTTGGATGAAAAAACTAAAAATTGTATTACTTTTTGGACGCAGTAGTATGTTGTAATTATAAGACTCATATATTCTTTAAAAACGAATTTCTACTTAACTGAAAGTTGACACTTAACTTTGTCTACTGTGATCTGAACTAAACTGAGTGTTTCCTTTGCTGAAAAGTTATGCCAAGTCTTTTCTCTGAACTAAATTATTGGATTTAGTCTATATTTCCAATTCAGTTTTCTAACATTTTGGCCAATAAATCTTAAAGGTTTTATAACAACCGGAGTAGCTCTCAAAAAAAAGCTCTGCGTTAGGGATGCCCAAAAATTCCGCTGGGTTTTGTTTAAATCTATCAGCAACAGTCTTACAACAGTCTTTTAAATGTATCTTAATGCGCCATTTGCTGACTATGGTATAGTTGCTCGCGTTGTTATTGTTGTTGTACGATTTATCTGCTTGGCTGACTAGGTTATTGACTGTTTTTTCTGTATTTTCGCTATTCTTAGGCAGATACGACTATGACAACAGCAACAATGGCCCAAAGCGAAAAAGATCCGCATTTACAATTAAAACTTAGCCTGAGTCTTTTGCTCTGCTGAGGGAATATGGGCAGCAGCAGTGACGACAAAAGTGGCACCAATGTCAGTTGACTGCTTGTTGGCCAAATCTTTGTAGATTTTCTTGAGATTCGCATAGAAAGATTATGTTTATTTTATTTTTTTTTTCTTGGTTTTGTTGAATTCAAAGAAAAAATCACTCGAGCATTTCTCTCTTTTCTTAAGTTCTTTTTTAGGTTTTGTTGCCTTTGTTATTTATTCTTTTCCCATCTTTTTATTATTTCTTCCTCCCCACCTAGAGGAGGTCTGTTCTTTGGATTCTTAATACACCACTAAACATTTTGAGAATTCAGAGTTTTGTTTTGGCTTCGTTGTTATATTTAAATTAAAACAGTGAAATTTTTGTTTTTGTTAGAAAATAATTGTTTTAATTCTTTTTTTTTTCGTTTAAACGTAGTCAACATAATTATATAGGTTTCTGTTAATGGTGGTTGTGGTGGTGGTGCGTGTGTGTGTGTGTGTTGCTGACTTTTGATCTTTCCTAAGAAATCCACCTACATTAAGGTGAAAAGTTGTTAGAACCCATGATTAGTACCAAACATTTGGCGGAAGTGTGTAAACTGTTTTTTTTTTCTCTCTTTTAGTCTCATCTAATGATCAAAAAGAAACAAAAATAGGCGAAACTCCCTCATAAGCAAAAAAAAAAGTTTATTTAATTTAAAGTGAGAAAATCCGTAATCATTCTTATGTTGTGATTCAACATTAACGGTTGTCGCCTTATTTTCTTTAGCCATTGACCGAAGTGTTCAGAAATAAACTGTCTATTTGTAAATTTTCTTTAAAAGATCTGTAAATTCAATTCGCGCCTTCGGTAACGAAATAATTAAAGTGCTCTAAAATTACAAGAAAGCAAAAATATACTACGTCCAGCAATGATACGTTGGAAAATAATGGATTACTACTACCCTGTATGGACTTTACTATTTGTTGGTGAATTTATGCTGCCAAGGACTATTTCCCTAACTGTGGATAATCAATTGGTCTCGGCGAGAAATGGTAAGTGATAACACATTTAATATTTCTTAATGATAATACTGGGTGACAGCAATTATTTGAAAAGGTTGTCACTACTATTTATACCTTCCTCCGAAGCAATAAAAGTGTATTTCATTTGATACCCAGAATTTGACCCAATCTATTGCGGGAATTTTAAACTGATTAAGAGATGTCTTTTCCTCGATGTATCTTCACGCATCAGTACAGACATTTCGCCAGAAGCAGTAGAAGAGATTCTAATCGAAAAATATTCTGAATTGACGTACAATAAAACAAACAAAATTGTGACTTTCTGAAGCAATCCGCTATGAAATTGTAGATGGCCCACTAATTTTTACTAAATTTGTGCGTACGATACTCCAATGGACAGTTCGCTTTGATAGAATCAAGTTTACTAAATGCCAGGTATATGCGAAATTATACCAAATTTAGTGTGATTGAATGAAAGATATGGATCTAGAAACATATACGGTATCTGTGGGGAAGGTATTCAACTTTGCTTTGCCGATTTTCATGAAAAAATCATAATGAGGGACAAGACACATTTTCATTTGAATGGATATGTGAATAAACAGAATAGTCGGTTCTGGGCAATGGAAACCCCTCAGATTATTCATCAGTCACCTTTGCATCCATTAAAAGTGACAGTCTGGTGTGCAATTTGGTCAGGAGGAATCAGTGAAAACGGCGTACCGGTAACTGTCAATGGGGAGCGATATCGTGATATGATTGAAAACTTTTTAACGCCACTTTTTAAAGAATTGTTGAAAAACACTGGAAATTACCACTATTTAAGGAAGGAGGGTCAGTCCTTGTATGCGAAAGTTTTTTCCTATTGGGCCAATTTGCCCGATTTCGAATTCAACCTGCCTATGACTACGAGCAGTCTTGTTAGAATTTTTGCAGCTTCACCGCCAAACGCACCGGCTAATATTGCCAAAATACCCGAAATATCGCCAAAATATGAAATAATGCTATTTTGTTACAAATTTCAAGTCATCGCAAGTTTGCGAGCAAAATACCATATAGCTTCTGGAAAGTGGCTTGTCGATTTGAAAGATATAACTGCTTTAAAGCACGAAACAACAACGGTGCAGACAAATCTTTAGAGCAAATTGAAACATCTTCTTCATCACGTCCAGGATTGATGTGATCATATTTTGGTTGAATCGGGCATATAGATTTTAAATTATAAATGAAATTGTACTTTGGTGAAATATTTTACATACACCTTCACCTAACATTCTTTTGCGTTGATTCTTATCAACAAATTCTTATCAAAATTAAAACTGATTAAATGTAAATTTTGTCACTTACTTATAATGTTCTCTCTCCGTTTTAAGGATTTTTGCCAAACCGGCCAATTTTCAAATGACCTGCCCCCAATAACGCGACAATGCGAAGAATTTTTATACGTAGAAATAACAAAAGCCTTCTGCTTGAAAAATTATACTAATTATATATTTTAGGACAATTGAATAATGAATATGAATCTGCAAATATATAGATTAAATTGTGTAGTTTGTATGTAAGCTACCGTATCAAGCATTACAATTTATTGCAATTGACCAAAATTGCAAATTACTGCAGTCCATGAAGTACAGTTGCAGAGGGGTAATTAAATTTAAATAAATCGGTCAATTTGTATTAAATATAATAAATTGATCAATGACCGTAGTAATTTCATTCTCAAAACATTGTCTATCAAATGCATAATGTGTGCCAAAGCTGGCTGAATACAAAAAAAGCAGCTGCTTCAAATATATGAAACTAAGAATGATGTGCATTTTAAATCGGCCAGTTATATGAGAAGTATTAGACTGGGCCTAAGAAGTATCAGAATTGACTAATTTTTCACAAATTGTTTTCACACGTTACAAAGCAATAAAATAAACACAGATTTAGGTGGCTGCAAAGAAAATTGGTCAATTTGTATGCCCAACACCAAAGGAATATGGTAATGCGATCCATTTTCGTTCTTCCTTTAGGATTAGATCAGAAAATTATTCATTGCGGCCTGAAGGGTTGAAGTCAAAATGGCCTCAATTATTTTTTTAACGGACTGCTTCAATTCAGTCAAATTCCTTGATTTCGTTTTGTACACCTCTTGCTTGATATAACCCCAAAACAAAAAGTATGGTGTGGTCAGGTCAGGTGACCTTGGAGTCCAGCGGAAATCCAAGCTTTTGAATATTAATTTGTTTGGGAATGTTCGTTGAAGCTTCGTCATAACCTGTCTGGTTATGTGTGCAGTTGCTCCATTTTGCTGGAACCAAATGCTGAAACGGATACGTCTTCGGTGCAGCTCTAGATAAAAAAAAAAACTCCTTCAACATCTTTAAATAACGATCCCCATTGACAACGATATTGTGTTTGTAGTATGATTCGTGCGCCACCCTGTATAAACCTAAGAATATATGCGAATGGATTTGACCACCCGGATGATTTTTTTAAAATTTTGTTAAAATTTATACACCAATATAATGGTCGAAAATTTATATTGTCGTCGGAAGACACCATATTGAGCCAATATAAACCATTTTCAATACACGATT